>JAJMRT010000074.1:0-35808 GCA_030558065.1 Geotrichum phurueaensis
AAAAAAAAAAGCAAATTTAATTCGGATCTTGCAAAGGGGTCATTTTGGCTACGGAACACTAAGACACCAAGGGCCCACAGGTGTTGTTCGTCTCAGAATATTCATATTTTTTCTGCAAACAGCATTAGCAAGATGGCCCCTTTTTGTCTCACGGCAAATCCATCTGCTAACAATTAATCTGGTATATTGACTAGATGGGCTCTATGCAGTCAACTACCAATCTGAATCAATCGATTGTTGATGGGATGGGGCTATGACAATGAGATGGCTGGTTTATATAATTGATGAATAAAAGAAAAATTCTTGTTTAACATCATGTTGAAATCTTTCTGCAATTTTTTTTTTTTTTGATTCTCCCCCCACGATGCCATCTTTCTGTCGTCAGTGTCACTCGTGTATTCAACTGTTTGTTTTTTTAACGGCTTCTATAATTCTGGAGTGTAAAAACCAGTAGCTTACAGCGTTCAAGTACTCCATAAGTCATATCAACAAATGATAATAATAAAAAAATACAATAATCGGATTTTCCATTTAATTAAATAAACTAAAAAAAAATGTTTCGATTGGTATTGCAGTAAAATACGTCAAGTTCCTGATGTCAAGTTTTGCATTTTGTCTGTATACACGTTTTTTCTCTCTTCTTTAAGTCTAAAGCGGCTTGATCCAATCAACCCTAAAAGTGGAGGACAAAGTATTTTGATTCAGCTAGAAAAGGCAGAGCTTTAGTCATTCCCGCCATTTGACAATTGACATCAGCTCTTCATCGTGACTTTACTACGCCCTAGGTTTGATATTAATGTCAGCTTGAATGTGCCATGGTCGGGTAGAAACCTTCAGATGTGAATATTTGATTGTAATTGTTGTTTATTTATAATACTTGTTAGCACGGTGGATGTAGTTGATAATCCTCGACTTTTGGTGGAAAAATTACGTGGGTTGAAAGTTTACCAGTGGTTTATTTTAAAATTCAATACTTGTCTTTACTGTCAGATTTTGTAATATATACTTTTGTTTAGCTAGTCCCAGTGTGACTGAGATATTGACCACTGATTGCCTTCTTTTTTTCCAGCGTCTTAGAAGGGCAGAATACACTAATCTGTAGTTTGTAGATTGTCAATACTTGCTTATTTAACCAACCCTCACTTTTTTGTGTGGTCCTATCTTAGCAATGCCCACAAGTTTGGGGTATTTTTTTTTTTTTGCAAACAGATCCAGCAACTATTGGTAAACACATTTTCATGACAATGAGTTTTAATCCGGCGCACTTTTTTTTTTTTTTTAAAACATTTAACGCTTCTCTGCAACATTGCATTTGCACATGAACGTGGTAAAAAAAAAAAAATCGAAACCATCCATAAAGTCATGTTATTATCAAGTTGAACTTTTTTAAGTTTCAGGTTTTGAGAGGAGGCTGAGCAGGTTGGATTTTCATTGCCCTTACATTCCAGCTAACTTCATCCCTTGATACTACACACATAATCACCACAACGCGTCAGGCTACAACAGAAAACGCGTTTATTCAGTGTGCGACCAGTACTAATAGTTGGTTTCAAACTCCATCATGTAAAAGCTATAAATAGTAGGGGAGTTTTTTATTTTCTATATAAATGGTAATGCTAAATGTTGGTTTGTAAACGCCGGGTCCTCTGAGGGTTTATCCTGCGGGTTTGTTTTCAAGATTTCATAAAAACTATCCATAAATCTATATAGCATGTTTTAAATCAACCGGAATAAATTTGCAAAAAAAAAAACGGGTAGAGCTGTATAAAGTTTGACATGAGGAGTCGGGATACGACAGGGGACGTTGAGCAACCTCAGATCTTGCTCTAATACACAAAGCACGGTGCTGGCAATAGGCGAGCAAGTAGATGACTTGTATAACTCACATTAATCAACATACAAAAAGCTAAGTAAGCCAAAAAAAAAAAAAAAAAAAAAAAAAAAATTAAAACCAGTTTGCAATTCCAGTTTCCCCAAGTTTGCAAAAAGCTTGAATGAATTGCATTATTCTTGGTGTCATAGCTTGCTACCACAGCATGGCTTTAGTTAAGAGATAATCATATTTTATTTATTTATTTTTCATCTTGGCAAGTGGAAACTTGTAATTTGCTGTGAGTTGTGAGGACAAGTTTAAACGGACGGCCAAGCTGATAGTACTAATTAGCAGTAGCTTTTCAGTTTCAATTTCATGCTGGTTTTACTTCAGTTTGGGCGCCACTAGCAACAAGGGGGGGTTTAAAATAGATGTTATACATTTATTGGCAAAGGATCAAAGCTTTGGACAGCACACTGCTAAGTTACGGTTGAATGATGATGCCTCTTTTTTTTTGTTTTTTTTTTAGGCCACAATTTTTTGACTGTCCCCTTTTTACAAAGATCTGCAACCCAAACTATCAACAACCACCTTGTTCAGTGGCAGCTAAGACTTTGAGGGGGGAGAGGAACCGAAACATTGACCAAAAGGGCCAATAGTGTAAACAACGAAAATTGGGACAGGAAGAGGAAATATATATATATATATTTTTCTCAGGATAGTTGAGACTTGTAATTGTAATTTTGGTTTGAGCAGTCCTCTTTTTTTTTTATAGTGCCAGCCCAGCTTGGGAGTTCGTTAGTTATAATAAACTCTGATAAAAACAGATCTCATTGTGATTTAGAGTAGAGGGTTTCTTGTCACTTGGTTAAAAAAGATTTTTTAGCATGTAGGTTTGCAAACCAGCACAAAATAACTAGAAATACAAAAGAAAGAAAGAAAAAAAAATAGAAATCACAAGTATATATATATATTTGCCAATTTTTTTTCTTGTTGTAAAAAAAAAAAAAAATAATAATAATAAAAGCTAGCTTTTGTTAATCCAAGCCAAAATTAATTGGTACCCTTTTTTTTTGTAGGTCTTGTTTACTTGATTCCGATAAAACCATTGAGCTTTTGAGTTGTTTTGTGAACCCAATCCCAAAGTTTTCAAAATATATATATAACTTGTATTAAAAAAAATGATTATAAATAATAGAAATCATCTAGTCACTGTCAACTCCCCGGGGGTTCACGCTGGCATCGACATTCGCCCTCCAAATTGTTAATATTATCAATTTTCAAATTCCAAATTGTTAATATAACTAAAAGGATTTGACCTTTAGATATTTAAGCTACAAAATAAGAAAAAAAAAACTCCTGCTTGACACATTCAAAAAAAAAAAAATTAAACATTCTTTGTTGTTGGTTGTTGAATAAGTTCACCTTGGATCCAGGATCAATGTGCTTGGTAAACATATTTATATGTACAAATATATTTTTATTGGTGCTGGGACGTGTGGGGTTGACGTTTAGCAGTCTTATTATCTAGCTTTTCTTTATGCTGACAAAAAAAAAAAACCCTCTTAATTTTCAACCACTAACAACGATAATCTTGACATTTCACCTCAAACCCACATATATATAAATCAACATGAAGAAAATGGGCATCAATATATAAACATTTTCGTTTCTTACACCTATCTAACTACACTATATACAAATATACACACAATTTTTTCTTTTTTTGGATTTTTTTTTGTTGTTTCATTAATACTAATTTCGTTTTTCGGATCCGCTTACTCAACGCTAAAGTCGTTGGCCTCAACGGCGGCAGTGGCAGCAGCAGCAGCAGCAGCAGCACCGCCACCAAGACCACCAGCCAAAGCCGAGGACTCAAAGGAAGACTTGATGGCCTCAGGCGGCTCGAGCAGAACCATGGTGCGGAAGATATCGAGCACAGGCTGCTTTATCGACTTGTCGTAAATGGAAAGAAGGTCAATGGGGTTGGGGTAGACGGAAAGCGCGCGGTAAAAGGCAAGCGCAGCTTGAATGTAACCGTCCTCAGAACCGGTGGCGGTGGAAATGTTGATGAGTTCGTCAGCACGACTGATCTCAGCAACAAAGAACTGCTCACGCTCAGCAGCGCTCACGGGCAAAGGATCGTTGAGCAAAGAGTTCTTAAGAGCAAGCTGGATCTTGGTCTTGCGCTCGGCCAGCTCCGCCGTCGCAGCGGACTCACGCTGCTTGTTGAAGTTGCGCTCGGCCTTGCGCAGCGAGCGGCGGAACTCGCTGTCGTTGCGGCGCTTGTAGTCAAAGTAGACAAGGTAAGAGACTAGTAAGATAGATGGTTAGAGCCAAGCCAATTATAAAAATGATGAAAAAAAAAAAAAATTACTTACTGGCAGAAACAGCCACGGCAGAGGTGATGATGGTGCTGGCGGAGGGCATGGTGGAGGAGACCTTGGGTGTCAGATACTGAGAAAGGAGAAGAGGAAAGTATTTTCTAAAAAAAAAAAAAAAGGGAAGCAGTGAATGGTGTTGAATTAGAAAAAAATTTGTGGTGGTTAGGGTTGAACGATACTAGCGAGCGGTTTTCTTGCGATGGAAAAGTGTCACGTGAAGACATTACCCTGTTATCACAAAAAAAGTTTATATTTCAAGTGTTATATCTCAAGGTTTAAAAGTGAGCCGAGGATACTGCTGTTCTACTTTGAGCATGGGGTTAACACAGGCCAAACAAAACGATACTTTAAAGGTTTGTTCGTAGTAAGTGGACGTTATAGAATCATTGGTCATGTCAAAACACAGAGTTCTTTTTTATTTTTTTTTTAAGCCGTTTTATGGTTTTTAATCCTTTTTTTTTTTTTTTTTAACTTTTTATCATGGATATATTATAATCCCATAAAAAATGACAATAGGGCCAATATACCCAGAATAATGCCAGATCCAAGAGCAAGTCTATAAACTTTATAAAGAAAAAACACCAGGGTTGGTGCACTGAAGCGGAATGTCCTTTAATCAGCGAATCTGGCAGGGTTTTAATCTGCCTTTATCCACAGCGAACCTGACACATTGGGGGGCTCTCTATAGTAACAAATCTCACCAACCAACTAGATCATTTGATATAGAACCCGCAGCCGCAATGAAATCTGGCTAAAAAACAAACAAACCAGTTTATCAAGAGTTTTTGACTTTTAAAAAAAATTAGTAGGATGTTAAAAACAGTAATTATTATTGCCGATATAGATACTTGATAGTTTTACAAGCAAGCGGTAGACCAATAGAATGATAACCACAGTTAATATACAGAAACAAAGTTAATAAAAAAAGCATTTTAGTAATATGATAGTACAGGAATTTTCAGATTATTAAATACACAAAATGGGGAATGATGCGCATTATTAACCAGTGCTGTCAATTGCCGGAAAAGTAGGTAAAGTGGCGCTCATAGCCGTTTTCTGTCTTCTTTTTTCCTACATCACTATCATTGTGATATAGAAACAGCAGGGAATAGTGGGATATCTGGCAAATATCAGCCACGGAAAATTAACCAAAAGACTCTTCCCTTCTGACTTCAAACTTGCACTAAAGATGAAATTTGTCATGACAATAACATTGAATGCGTAAAGGAGTTTAAATATCCACAATGTTACCAAGATATTGATAGAGACAGCCACCAGGAATATTGACAAAATCTAGATGAATTCTGGCTTTTAGAAATTAACTCTTTTTTTTTTTTTTTTACTAATTTTAACAAATTAATCAGAGATTACATATTAAAGCCTTTACTGCATAAATTCTTTTTTGCAAAGGCAGGTTTGAGTTTGCTCACAGGAAAGGCGAAAAATTAAAGTGTTTTGGCTTACCCCACAAAAAAAAAAGCTTAAAATCAACTCTAAGCCGGCATCTTAAGCCGCACAAAACGAGGTAAAACCAGGCGAGAATTCAGCATGCATTTTAACTCTGATTGAAAACAAAAAGAGTTGGGCCAAATTTGGCATAATTTTATTTATTTTTTCACATTTTTTTGGTTTTTCTAATCTGAATTTTTCTAATCCTTTTTAATTTAATTTTTTTTTTTTTTTTTTGTCTATTCCGAACTTGGCTTCTTTTTTGACAATTGTTTCTATTTCAGCCTGAATTTAAGAATCTCATTGTCACTGCCCTCCATTGTCTATTATGTTTCTTTGAGAGTTGTTGGTTTATTCTTTTAAAACTATTTTTTTTTCGTCATTTTTTTGTGCAGTACCTAAATCTGTTAGGAGTCGCTTTGCTAATCATCGTGGCGCGTAGGCCTCAAATACCAAGCACCCTCTAACTCCCTTTCTTCTAACCGTAAACGCAAATTACCCTCATTTATCTCCCCTTTGCCACCACTATCACCATATCCCTCTAACACCTTAAAAAGCCCTCTTATACAAAATCTTTCTGGAAACTAAAATTATTCCGGTTTTTCCTTTGGAAATTTTGGAAAAATTAACAAAAAAAAAAAACAAAAAAACAAACCGTTTTGACATCATTAATTTTCATTCGCATGATCAAACAACTTTTCTATACCTGCCAAACACCTCGCTTCTGCCGTGCTTGGTCATCCCCCTGGTTTTTCAACCATCACTGGCGAGGTACCCCACATATCTCACATTTTTCTTTTCCCCAGAATTTATTACCCTTTTTTTCTTTTGCTACCTGGTCATTCTTTTACCCACGCGAATATTCTCGGTTATATAAATTGTCTTGCATTTCCCCGGATTTTTCAATTTTCTTCTTCTTCTATATCTATACATATCTACATCCATACATCTCTACATCTATATCTACATCTTTATCGTCAATCAACATACACATCCATCATTATCAACTGAATCATCTATACTTGTTCCTCTACAGCTAAAAAAAACCAACTACAGTTCACTTACACTCATCATGGCTGGTGGCGCAAATACTTCTGGCCCCCTCTCCTCTAAACGTGATTCTCTCGTCAAAGTCAAAGGCCTAAAGGCCTTTGTGGCAAATTCACGCGTCTTTTTTATTGCTGTTTTCGCTTCTCTTGGTGGTCTTGTTTATGGTTACAACCAAGGAATGTTTGGTCAAATTCTTTCCATGTCCTCGTTTGCTGAACGTATCAACATTGAATCCATCTCTAACCCTACTACGCGAGGTTTGCTTACGGCAATTCTTGAACTTGGTGCCTGGATTGGTGCTATGGCCAACGGTTACTTGGCTGATAAATTTGGTAGAAAACGATCCGTGGTTATTGCTGTTTTTGTCTTTTGTGTGGGTGTTATTGTCCAAGCTTGCGCTAAATCCAAGGATTACATTCTTGGTGGCCGGTTTGTCACGGGTCTTGGTGTCGGTGCCTTGTCAATGCTTGTGCCTCTTTACAATGCCGAGCTGTCGCCGCCAGAAATTAGAGGTGGTATGGTTGTTTTGCAGCAGCTTTCCATTACTTTTGGTATTATGATTTCGTACTGGATTGGCTATGGCACCAACTACATTGGCGGCACCGGCTCCGGTCAGAGCGACGCTGCGTGGCTAATCCCTATTTGTCTTCAGCTTTTTCCCGCATTGGCTCTTGCTGGCGGTATCCTGTTTATGCCCGAATCCCCACGCTGGCTCATGAACCAGGGTCGCGAAGAGGAATGTTTACAAATCATTGCCAAGTTACGTCAACTGCCCGCTACCAACGAAATCGTTTCCCTTGAATTCCTTGAAATTAAGGCTCAATACGTTTTTGACGAAGAGGTTAAGGCAGAGCTTTACCCTGACTGCCAGGATGGCACGAAAAAATCTCAGTTCCGCATGTTTTACAAATCTTACGCGCATTTATTCAAGGGATCAAACCTTAAGCGGACAATTGTTGCCATTACAATTATGCTTTTTCAACAGTGGACGGGTGTAAATGGTATCCTTTACTATGCCCCTTTTATTTTCAGTGATCTTGGCCTCTCTGGTAATACCACTTCTCTGCTTGCTTCCGGTGTGGTTGGCGTGGCCATGTTTCTTGCCACCATCCCTGCGGTTATCTATATTGATAAGTTTGGTCGGCGCCCACTGCTCATTGTTGGTGCCCTTGGCATGGCCATTTCTCATTTTATTGTAGCCGCGATTATTGGTTCCTACGGTGACAACATTGGTGACCATAAAGTGGCCGCTTGGATTGCCATTGTTTTTATTTGGATTTTTGCTGTGCACTTTGGTTACTCCTGGGGTGGTGGTGCCTGGGTGCTGGTTTCGGAAGTTTTCCCATTGGGACTACGTGCCAAGGGTGTTTCTATTGGTGCGTCATCGAACTGGCTCAATAACTTTGCTGTGGCCATGTCTACGCCCGATATGATTGCTGTGCTCAAGTATGGCGCCTACATCTTTTTTGGTTTGTTCTGTGTAATCGGTGCTGCCTATGTGTGGTTTTTAGTCCCCGAAACCAAAGACCGCACTTTGGAAGAGATGGATGAGTTGTTTAAGGATGAAACGGGTCAAGGCAAACGCGACCTTGAGCGCATGCAGCGTATTTGGGGCGAGCTTGGCCTCCTTGACAACGAAGTTGCGCCCGTGGCAACTATTGAAAAGGCCTCCCCCTCGCAGTCATTCACCGAAATCGCCTAATCTAGGTAGATTGTAGTTTTTTTTTTTTTTTTGACAAGAGCTCCTTCTTTCTTTTTGACTCTTTTGGCCGAGAACGCTTTTTTTTTGTCGTTTTTTTATGTTGAAATTCTTTTTATTTTGCTTTTGATCCAACCCCCCATTTTCCTCGGACTTTTTTTTTTTTTTTTTTTTTTTTTTTTTTTTTTTTTTTTTTTTTTTTTTTTTTTTTTTTTTTTGATGATGATGATGGAACCAATGATATCTATGAAGTGACCCCCCCATTTATGGTACGCTAGTTATGAACAATATATGTATAAAATAATAATACTACTTGAAAATGAAACCTAATAGTTTTAGAAAATCTTTTTTACGAATTTTTTTTTTTTGGGGCAGAAAACCTTGCAAACCTTGTAAAGGAAAGCCCTGATGTGTGGAGTAGACCTATAGGTACGAGTAAAGAGAGAAAAAAAATTCACTTTTATTCAAAAAAAAACTTTTTTTTTCTTCTTAAAACACCATATATATATATATTTATGTAATCCCTAAGCTCCTTCTCAAATTTTAAACTTGACAAGAAACCAAAATAAATAAATAAATAAATGAATCCACACTGGAAGGAAGTTTTGGAAAGTTGGCGACCGCTAGGCTGGCTGACAAGGCAACAACCAGCAACCAGTGGGTTAACAAAGACTGAGGCCATGAATTGATGTTATTATTTATTCTGAAATTCATTTTATTTTGAGTTGAATTTTTATTTACATTAAGTGCCCAGGGCCAGGCTTTTGTGACAGGTGTTTTTTTAACAATTTGTAGAAATCTCATGCTACATATATAGGCTAATCAGGAGTCGCCGATCATCATATGAACCCAATCACCTTTTTTTTTTTTTTTTTTTTTGACAAACCCAATCATATATAAATTATGAACAAAACACTGTATTATCAACGCTATATACAGAGAAATTATTTCAAAACGTTGTAAACGTATAGTAGACAGAATATAAAATTGATATATATATAAAAAAATAGATTTTACATTTATTTTAAGGCAGTATTGAGCCGGAAGTTGGGACACTGGACGTCTGGCGAGCCATAGGATTCTGCTCATTGAACCTGACAATTGCAAAGTCTAAGATAAGGTCATTATTTGGCTTGGGTATACGCGTTCTTTTTTTTGAATGCTTCTTCTTTACTTCGATCAACTCATTTCTATCTCGCTTGGCTTGAAGCTGAGTTATCACCCTTAAACTTTTTTCATCAACATGGCTCTTCTGGGACAACCTAAGTGCGGACCGCAATTTGTTAATTTCACGCCATAGAACTGCAATTCTTTTCTAAGAGTAGTCTCATCTGCATTTTTGAAACGCCTTTCTTTTATTCTTTGACTTGTTGAAGTTTTTGAAGTAGAAATCTTATCCAATTCTGCGCTCTCTTGCACAAATTCCTCGTGGTTAGGAGTGTCATGATGCATCTGCCTTCTGTACTCTGCTAATGCAAAATCTGGATTATTTTCTAGTAATACACATCTTCTCTAACCTCCTATGATAGTTTTGAAACTATAGGCTGTTTTTCTGATTCTCATATAGTTCTCCAAAAAGTGTGCCTTTGTGGGGTACAACCCTTCACTAAAGTTGTGAGAAATCCCCCTTCTAAACAAAATCTTAGCACGACCAAAGCAAGTTTTGTCAAGAGGTTGAAGTATATTAGTCATATAAGAAGGAAAATATAAAGGAATAGTCATGTTTGTCATCAGCGCGGCCATAACTCTCTTGGATGTGTGTGAGAGATGCCCACCTAGCAATAGGAGTGACCATTTATCTTTAGCCGAAGGAACGTAATTTGAAACCCATTTGTAGAATATCGGTTTGTTTATAAAACCTGAAGAAGATGTTGCGGCATGAAATTTGTTAGTAATATGGTCAGGAAACCAGTTTACCATGCGGTGAACTCCCTTATAAATTAGCAGAGATTTCCCTATTTTGCCAGTCCTTGATACTACTTTCAACACTGTCACAAGCTCAAAAGAACATAAAAAATTGTATGAGGACAATTAACAGGGACTACTACTTCTAAATTGCTTGTTGATTTGCCAATTTTAAACCCAGCTTCATCAAGATTCCATATGTTTTCCGGGAGGATGTTGAAGGTGTCGATATAGTAGGCATATGACTCAAAAAATTAATGAAATCAACTTTGTATCATTTTCTCGGACCCTTGGCATGTAAATATGCTTTGTCTTTTGTATTTCTAGATATTTGGACCGGGACAAGAATCCTTGAAGCCAGCTGTCGGACACCAGTTTAGACTCTCCGGATGGGTGCCTAATGTACTTCAGGTCTCCAGCCATTTTTCTGACATCTATTCTGATCATAGGAGTTTTTTTTAAGCTAAAAATATCAAATACCCTTCCAGTAATGCTCTTGATATTTTGAAAGCAACCGGCTGTCCTCTTATGCCTCGCTTTTGGGCTTGGCTCCGTTGAGTCGGTCGCAAAGAGTGGAGTAGGCTACCCCAAATTCATTCGCAATTTTTCTTATAAATTTCGTTTCATTTTGTGACAAATATGCTTTCACAGCATTCTGGACGTTATTTTCGTTCATTTTACTGAAGAAAAAATGAAAATCCAAAATATTTAAGTCTATTTATATATTTTTTTATTTTGGTGTTTACATATGCTTTCAAAGCTATTTCAAAAAAAAAAGGTGATTGGGTTTATATGATGATTGGCGACTCCTAATTAGCCTATATATATATCAATTGGCATTAAGACGAAGTAAAACTTATTAGGATTACTAGCACCCCAACAGAGAAAATAATAAGATTACAAGAAATAGGATAATAAAAAGAGAGTTTAGCAAAAAAAAAAAAAAGTAAGAAGCGGATTAAATATAGAGTATCAACCGGGGATTCAAAATTCCAGTTGGGTCTTGGACAAAAGAAAAAGTCTCTTCCCAGTTTAAAACCTTTTTGCTTTTTATTTTCCTGCTTGGCCTCTTGGCAACTATTTTGACGAAGCAGAGAGGAATAATCGCGACTGTTGCATTAAACTTGTATATATATAGATATATTCTTTTTTTTTTTTTTTCAAATTTCTTTTCATTTTTAAGTTTCATGGTGATTTTTGTTCAAGTGTCATTATGTTGCTTTGATGACCCCTTTGCATTAAACAAGACAAATTCTCTTTCAGAGCCTAGATAAAAAAAAAAGAGGCCACGGTCTGGGAAAGATAAAAGACAGAATTTGCGTTTCCATGAATATGAATCAACCAAGGCAAAACCAAACTTTTTTTTTGTTATTATCTTTAGCCGTGGGTTGATCTCAGCGAGAATAAAAAAAAGAATCAGGTCGAGTCTTGGCCAGCCTTGGTCATGTGGACTTGGCCAAAAGGGAGTAAAAGGAAATCTAGAGACCCGACCACCATTAAAACCGTTTTTTTTTTCTCCTTCATAGTATTTGGAAGAATAATTGAGCTCAAGATTCTAATAGAAACTAACTTTTTTTTATGTCATTGTGGTTTGTTGAATGGAAAGCTGTAGGAGTTTGACGTGCTTTCAGGTAGTTTCGCAACTAGGCTTAGTAGTCATTTAACGCCATGTCTTTTGCTCATGAAGAATATAGAGCCATTGAGATACGAGAACTTGTAACACGCAAGAAAAAACTGCCCCTTTGCCATTTCTAGTTGTGTAAAAAGAAAATAGTTTTGCAAAAAAGGCTGGATACTCTTTTTTTGTTGTTGTCATTGACTCGCTTGGTTGTTTGAACTATTGACAATCATTTCTATATAATAGTGTAAAGCTTGTCACTCTTAGTGCCACTTTAATTTTTACGCTACAAGTGTCAAAATCAAAGTACCATATACCAAGTTACATTTCTGGAATGAGTCCACGTGATGACTATCTTGTTAATGTACCTTTTCCTTTTTTGGGTCCTGACTTTTTCTTGTCTTTTCGATGATTTTCCACCTTGAGAACCCTGTTGAGCATTCTAGCAAATGTCGCATCAACCATATGATATGTTCGTATTATGGCTTTGACTTTAGATACCCTTTGTCCTTTTTTTTTTTTTTTTTTTTTTTTTTTTACCGTATAAGGTTGAGGATTTACACCCTTTGTAGGCTTGCCTGGCTATACCTGTAAAGCAAGCCTGGCGGATTAATTTTAATTTGGAATCATGTAGAAAATCTTGAGAAATCCCACATTAACTGGTGTACGCAGAGTTATCCATAGTAAAAAATTACTATCAATTGCCACCGGGTGACATTTAGACAAACCTTTTCAAAGCAGTGGGTTCACCATAACGGGATATTTTGTTGCACTTGTGGAAGGAGGGAGTCAGTTGATGGCAAATTATCGCGATTTTGTGTCTTTACCATGTGTGATGCCCCCCCGGATTTCGAGAATTTTCTTTCACAACTTGAAAGTCATGGTATCCATAGAGTTGACTATTCATCTTACTCTTTTGCAAGCGACAGCCTTCTCCGCAATTTGCTTCAAGGTCTATCTAGATGGCCCTGGCTGTCTATAAATACGAGTCGTTTTCACCCTCGAGATTAATTTCTCTTCTCCATCATCAACAACAAATACAACAAGCATTTTAACCCTTTCAAAACAAAATTAATTGATTTTAACATAAAAAAAAACAACCCAATTGATTCTAAAACTTAAACTACTTTTTAACAATGTCTCTTTTCTTTAACAACCCATTTGCCCTTGTCCACTCTCGCAACGTTGACCCCTTTGAGGAATTTGACCACCAGTTCAACAGTCAGCTCAATGCTTTCCCTCTTTTAAGAGGTGGAGTCAACGCACAATCTACCAACAATGCTCTTTCAAGCGTGCCTCCTTTGAATCTCGAAGAGCACAAGAAGAGCTACAAGCTCAAGCTTTCTGTCCCCGGCGTTGCCCCCTCTGACCTTGTTGTCGACTTTGACACCGTTGACAATACCCTTCACATCAAGGGCGAAACAGCTTCAACCAAGAGCGAGCCCACGGAGGAAGGTTCTACCCACAAGAGAATCACTGAAATGTACTCTGGCACGTTTGAAAGAACAATTCAATTTCCATCCAAGGTCAAGATTGACGATGACAATATTAACGCCTCTTTGGTTAATGGCGTCTTGACGCTAAAGATTCCCAAGATTGTTGCCGAGGAGACTAAAAAGGCAGCTCCAAAGAGAATCACTGTAGCTGGTGACGATGTCCCTAAGGCCCTTGAGCCCAAGGTGTAACTAATAGTGCGTGCCAGCTTTGAAATGAATTGAATGAATTTTATGTATTTTTATAGTATGTAAGTGAAAAAAATAATATATATATTTTTTACTTAATAGGGATATCGCGATCCATCTGTAAATTACTCTTTTACTCAACCACCTTTTTTTTTAACTACAGTGGTTTTTTTTTTAACTCCACATTGGATATTTATTAGTCTTATACAAATGGAAATACCTCACTGGGATCGTAGACCATGTAGTGTTCTTGCTTGGTGCTAGAAGAAAATTTAAAAGGACCGGCTAGCTTACAAAGGCAAGACTGGCTGGCATGGGACCAAGCGCTAATGCCACACAGAGGCAGCCACAGCAGCTAAAAAAAAAAAAAAAAAAAAAAAAAAAAAAAAAAAAAAAAAAAAAAAAAAAAAAAAAAAAAAAAAAAAAAAAAAAAAAAAAAAAAAAAAAAAAAAAAAAAAAAAAAAAAAAAAAAAAAAAAAAAAAAAAAAACCGGCATCAAGACCGGTATTACAGCACAAGAATTTGTAGACATAATTGGTTCAAGAATAGTCTCCTACAATTTATTGCCATTGACTGAGGCTGACAAACATGCAATGCCGGACAAAAGGTTCACCGCCAAGCCTGGGAACACACAGTACACGCCCATAAGGTGGATGACTTGAATCGTAACATTAAGTGGCCCGGCCGTGAAATCAACAAAGCCAACATGCTCGACTTGTGCCTCGCCACCAACCCCACGGACCACTCAAACATCGTGCATCATTGATACATGACAGCAAAATATGACCAGCTGCACCAGTATCAAAATACCACTTGTCCACTTACCAAGAGTCAGTATCAGGTGCATTCCAAACAGACAAAACTTTGACAGTATTGCCTCTGCTGCCATTTCTCTTCTTTTTTTGCTTCTTCTGGGACAAGGTGGTCAAAATACCCCTAAGTTTGGGACACTGTTCAGCAGGGACAATGCACTTAGAAGCTGAATGTCCAGGCTTTTCACAACGCTCACACTTTTTAACAGTAGATTCCAATCCAGAAGAGTTAGCATCGAATAGAGATGGTTCAATGTCGCCGTAAAACCGAAGACGATTGTGGTGCTATTCAAGTATCTTCTTGATTTCAAAAGGATTGAGCGGTACATTCTCACGGAAAAAATCACGAGTAAAGTTCTTGAGTCCCAAGAGATCAAGCATGATAATACCAGCAATCTCTTCAACGGTGCCAACACTATTGAGAAGGATTTCCAAATTGTCTAACATCTTTCTAGACTCTGCAAGAAGGTCACCACGCCCTATGGGCTTCTTAAGGTGCTCCTGGTAAAAGTAAAAACTGTCTTCATGTGTCATATGACCATGAGCGTTTTGCGATTTCTCTTCTGATGCGCAGAGGACGCGCACGGGGCTCATACCCTGGGGAATGGAGGTGTCAAAATTAGGCATTATTAAATGGATAAAGTGAAAAGAAAATCAGATATTAGAAATGTTTGCATTATAGACCTAAGTGGAAAAATTAAACAAAAAAAAAACAAAAAAAAGAGGAAACCTATAGTTATTTATATATAGACATGAAATGCCCTGTTCTCCTAACCCTTAGGGTCATTTTGCTTTTGACACTTTCCATCCAAATTTCTTTACAACTACTTGTGACAATGTGGATCCAAAATTTCACGTCTCGCATTTTTTTTTTTTTTTTTTTTTTTTTAGCTATTTAGCAATATTAATTTGTTTTTCCTTCTTACTATCTCATTTGTGACTATGTCCATCCGAGGTTGATCTGATGTCTCTAATCTGAGGAAGCTTAAAAATATTTTAAAAAAATTGGAAAAGTTATGAGCAGTAATTAGTCGTTTTATTTCAACAGTTGTGAAGTGTTCTTACGACAGACTGCTCCAAGCTGCCATAGTATAGCCCTGGACTACACACAGGAATTACAATCAAGACACAAGGCACATTTCATAGGATTACATAAGAGACAGAACAAGTGAACAGTTTGTGTAGTTATAGAGCAGAGCAGTTTCTTTGAGATGGTAGAACTAAAAGTCTACGAACAAGAAAGAATGTTCTTCACTTTCTAATAAAATTGATAATAGACATTTACCACAATCTAGAGAACCATCACAGCACAGAAACTACACGATACTAAGAGCAACGACGCTCTACCAACAGCCGAGCTCTTGCTACTAAACCACTACCCTCCACTACTACAACCACCACTACTTTGCAGAAATCTCTATAACCACTTGCTACGTAAACGAAAAAAGCTATAGCAAGTGGTTACAGAAACCAAATGAATTATCAGAGCATCGCCCTTCGAGTACTGCGCTAGACTTTAGGCCCCGTATTCCCAGATTACGTGCTGACCAAAGATGTCGATACATGTAAAGATCATTTTAGGTTTAAAATTAAAAAAAAAGCTTTTTATGAACAAGAGCTAACACGGACAATAGACCGGTTTCATTATTGAACGTTGAAAAAAGCGCTCTAGCACCTTCACCGATCTCATATATCGCCTTTTCCATTCGATATAGAACCTCCCACATTCTTATTTTAGTAAGTGTGCTTAACGTGTTTTTGAATTGATCTCCAGGCTAACACATAGACTGTACCAGAGAGAAATAGGCTTCTTTTTTTTATAACATTGGATATTTATTATTCTTACATCAATAAATACAAGTCGAATACTTAAGGTTTTGATTAACTCCTAACCTATTTTGCTGGCCTATTCGGGCCTTGCAATTTCTAGTAAAGTACCCAATGGCTGTTTCGCTATTGTTGGTCTCATGTGGTAGGAACTAGGTCGTTAGAGTGTCAGCTCATTCGGTGCCGCCTCAGATTCTTTATAAAATCTGAGTCCATTGTGTGTATAGCTTGTTATGTGTTTTTTTTTTTTTTTTTTTTTTTTTTTTTTTTTTTTTTTTTTTGGCTGTGTAGTCTTTTGGTTTGGAGCTTTTAATCTTCGGCTTCTATCGTTGTGCAGGGTCCTTATTGCCCTATTTGTTTTATGTTTAGATTTAGGACAAGTACTACTTCATCTCTTGGAGCTCTTTTGATTTACTCAACAGTGAGGCTAGGTCCAGGTCCGGGGATACTCTGACGAGTACTTCTTTCTTTGATGCCGTTCTCTGGCAGTGTTTGACGATATGTTAAATGGTCTCAAATTTACCACACTTGCAGTTATAGTCAGCATTGTGAACCCTCCTTTTCTGTAGATATTCGCCGGTGTCTCCATTGTCTGATCCATTAATGCTCGATCTAGGCGGCACCCATTAGGACTTAAGCTCAGTAACTGCGTTTTTAGAACACTCACGTGATATTTTCTAATTTTTTTTTTTCACGCGATTTTCATGAATTTCTTGCTGACATGCGCCTGACACAAAAAATCATATATATACATCTATATAAGACAACTGATTATTAGCGAGTGCTTATTTCTTCTTTTTTTCCCTTCTCCTTGCTTTCAATTGCACAAGTCTAATCAAAAATTATCAGTCGCCATCATGTCTCTTCTTAGCTCGCTCTCCACTCTCGCGCCGTACCACCTGCTAGCTTATTCGCTGCTCTTTGGTGCCACCACGTACCAGTCCTTCTTCTCTGGCATTGTTGCCTTCAAGACGCTGCCCTACAACCACTTTAGCGCGCTCCAGGCTCGTGTGTTCCCGGGCTACTTTACCGGCCAGACCATTTTGTCCTTTTTCCTTTTGCTCTCGCGGCCAATTGATTTTGCTGATAGTGCGTCGCTGGCGTTTGTCACACTCGCCGTCGCAGCCGTAACGGGGCTGCTCAACCTGGCGGTGTTGTCGCCGTTGACGCGCCAGGTCATGGAAGGGCGCAGGAAGCAGGAAGTTGTTGATGGCAAGTCGTGCAAAGCCCCCAACCCCTCGGAGGATATGCGCGCTCTCAACAAACGATTTGCTAAGATCCATGGCGTCTCGGTGCTTCTCAACCTTGCGGGTTTTATTTCGCTTGTCCTCTACGGTGTTATTCTTTCCGACCACCTTGTCAGCGCTTAATAACCAAAGAAATGTAGTTTCCCCAACTTTTTACTTAAACAATGTAATTGGTAAAAATTCAAACCTAAGTGCACGGCATCTTATCTTCGCAGGGCTGTGGCTGGTTGTTTACACTTGTGATGCCTCAGCGTGTTATCGTTATAGGATTGTGCCGGTTTCCCTACACTAATGATCCCTCTTGTTATCGTTGTAGGGCTGTACCTGACTTAGACTTTACAAACTGCGGTTTGTGCCGTTAGATACCCAGGGTAGGGGTTTATCTCCAACTACACTTAGCCTCGCAGCTGCCGTTATAAATAATTCGAACCTTCTCCCACAATACTTCCCTTTTCTTTCACCCTTCATCCTCAACCCTGTAGAAACGATGGATTTTTTTAGCGTACGTAAAAAATCCCCTTCTACGTGTCCTTTGCTGTTATCAGAAATTGACAACATCAATGGCCACTTTTTTAATTTTCCTAGAAAGAAAATTGCAATTACAATAAAATGTCAGGACTAACGCACCTTTTGACTAGAAACTCGCTGTGGTGGCCGATCGCCCTGGCTTTAACTGGAAGGGCCTCGTGCTCGGCTCAACCTTTGGTCACTACCTTTTTGACTCATATCTTGAATATAGACAGTACAATTTCCTGCTTGCTTACAAGCCCAAGCCCGACTCGGATGAAGAGTCCCTCAAGACTATTCAAAAGGCTAAAGAATACCAACTAGCCAGATCTCGTTTTAGACTTGTGTCCAGCGCCCTTGATTTCGTCATTAACTTTAGTACCATCAAATTCAACCTTCTCCCCAAATTGTACTCTGCTGTTGGCAATGTTTTGGCCAAGTATTCCAGCGCCCCGCTCTGGCTTGTGGGCTCAACCTCGCAGTCTGTTTTCTTGTTTCTTGGTGTTCAGGTCTTTTCATCGCTGATCTCGCTGCCTCTTCGCTACTACTCTACCTTTGTGCTCGAAGAAAAGTTTGGCTTTAACAAGTCCACTAAAAAGACCTTTTTTACTGACTTTATTAAGGAGCAGATTTTGAGTGTAGTGATTGGCGCGCCCGTGATGGCCGCGTTTGTCAAGATTGTTGAGTACTTTGGTGATTCGTTTTTTGTTTATTTGTGGGCTGCCTTTTTCACCTTCCAAATCTTTATGATTTCAATTGCCCCCTCCCTGATTATGCCCTTGTTCAATAAGTTCACGCCGCTTGAGGATGGCTCGCTCAAGAGCCGCATTAATGCACTTGCTAAACAGGTCAAGTTCCCTCTCACCAAGCTTTTTATGATTGACGGATCTAAGCGTTCTTCGCACTCCAACGCCTACTTTACTGGTATGCCCTGGAGCAAGCGGATTGTTTTGTTTGACACTTTGGTTGACACCTCGTCTGAGGATGAAATTCTTGCCGTTATTGGCCATGAGATTGGTCACTGGGCTAAATCTCATTTGCTCAAGACTCTCACTTTTTCGCAGGCCAATTTATCACTCATTTTCTTGCTCTTTAGTGCCTTTTTCCGCAATAATTCATTTTACACTTCCTTTGGCTTTTCTCCTGTGGCACGCCAACCCATCATCGTTGGCTTTATCCTATTTATGGATGTGCTCAAGCCCGTGGAGTGTGTGATGGGCTTTTTATCGAACATGCTTTCTCGCAAGCATGAATACGAGGCAGATGCTTATGCCGTTGACTTGGACTATGGAAAGGATCTTTGCACTGCTTTGAAAGTCTTGGCCAAGGAGAACTTGAGCATTGAGGGCGCCGACCCCCTCTACAGTGCTTACCATCACAGCCATCCGCTTACCCCCGACCGTATCAGCATGATCCAAACGCTGATGAAGGAAAAGGAGGAGGCCGAAAAGAAGGAGAAATAAAAATCTTTTATTTCTACTTTTTTCCACATCTATTTGTGTTTCTTTAGTAAGTTATATATATTTAGAATCAAACAATAATATATATATATATATATATATAATATATAAAAAAAAAGTTGGTTCAATTAAAGTTAATTGAATAGATTTCATTTGGCGATTAAAAGAAAGAAAAATAAAAAAAAAGAATATGAAAAGTAATAAATATGCGTTTAATAATTGTAAAAGTCGGGGCCCAATTTCCCCCCACCCTTCGTCACAGGCATAATTTTGTATCAATGGCATTACCAGCATTAGTTGCCTTTGAGTTGTCAACTTGATCATTTGCCAGCAAATTTGTATCATTTGCATTGTCATCAGAGACACCTTGCTTAGCTTCCTTTGGATCATTGGCATTTTCCAGTTTTGCGCGCTTTGCTCCGTCCTTGTCCTTCCAATTTTCGACTTCAGCTTGGAGCTCAATCAGTTGTTTTTGAAACCGCTTGCCAAAAATGTCAATGTAGTAAGTAGCACCATTAAGTGACGCCCAGAAGAAAATAAACGTCACAAAAAGGGCAGATAACACACTATGTGAATACCAGATTGGACACAATGACATTGTACCTAACTGGTAGCTGTACTGGATCAAAGTGAACGCAACCACTGGGAAGGGCTCGGGCAATCCGTTGACAAACTTTCCCAGCGGCGTTTTAGCGTAAGACTTGCGCAGATATTCAAAGCTCGTGGCGCGACCCGCCTTGATCTTTTCCTGGCGCTTGAGCGTAATAAAATAGTGGTAGAGGGACTGCCATACCAGGTAGGCCAGCGACGCCGATAGGATACCAGTGATAGTCTGCCACTGATCAAACCGCTGCGCGCCTGCAAAGCGTACTGCCTTGAAGGCGGGATCAAGCTGATGCGTGATGACGTGGAACACGGTCGCCGGCAGGATGTGGATGAAACTCGAGGTGGTCTTGTCAATTGAGTGGAGAACAAGCGAATTGCGCCAAGTAATGACTGCCCATGACAATGTACCAAAAGACAAAGCATAGCAACTAATAAACAGGTGCGCCGACTCGGGGAAGAACCAAATGTAAATGAGATTGAGAATATTGACAAAATAGCATAGATCGGCCAGGAAATAGTGGTACTGTTTGCGCTTATAAGAGTAAAACCGGATAGGCAAAAGCACCATGAGTTCTATCGTGTAGAAAAGATGGAAATACTGGGGATAAGAGCCCATGAGAAAACCAGCGTAGAAAACATTCAGCAAGCCAAGAGAAAAGGTGAGTTTCTCGCCGGTAGAGATGATCTCTGTAGACGAGAGGCGGTCTTCCAACCGCTGGACTTTACGAAGTACGGATTCTCGCAGATGTTCAATGTCGGACTCATATTTTTCGCGCTGGCGCAAAGCCAGCGATTTGAGCTCATCGCCTTTGCGGCGGACAAGTTTCTTGGTGATGAGGGTGCCGGAGGAGAAAGAATCTAGCAGATCTAACATGGTGAGACGTTCAAGCGGAATAGAGTAGCTATTGCTGCCACTACTACCACCATTGCCACTGCTGTTGCTGCCGTCAGAGTCAATTGAGTTGATTGAACTAACGGAGTTAGTGCGCGGGATCTTGGGGGGTGAGTTAGGACTGGATCCAACTGCAGCTGGAGGGTCTATAAGGATTAGCAATTGTGTGAACTAGGCAGTAGATCAATGGACATACCGTTAGAGTCTGTCATAGTTTGAATGTCAATTAAGCAATCAGAAAAAGCAAATATATAAATAAAATCGTAGGGAAGTCCTGGGGTAAATATATATATATATATATATATATATATATATATATACGATTTAATTGTGTTTGAGGAAAGATGGTGATGAAGCAAAGAAAGTGATGAGAAAAATATTTTTTTTGTTGGTGATCTGTTGAGCTTTTATTTTGACATGTGATAATTGTATTCCATCAGAAAAACACCAAAAAATAAACAATCACCCATTCATACATACAGTCAAAACTGATTGAATTGTTATTATTGATAAACAAAAAAATGATATCACAAATAGCTATCTCATCTCAAAAAAAAAAAAAAAAATTACTGGCGGGTATTGCTGTTTGAAGTTTGCACGAAATGGAGTGGTTTCCTGAGCACCGTTGCACCTGAGAACCAGCCAACTGCTACCGGCCAATCGATTATCCATTTGCAGGTAGTCATTGCAGTACGCACAGACAGATGAAAATCATCACAAGTCCAATGCTGACTGATCAAATGAACCCAACAATACAAATGAAACACCAAACAGTTTGAAAAATGAAATAAATAAATAAGTGAATAAATTAAAACACGTTGAATGGATACAAATTGAGACTTAGTATTTAACAGCCATGGCACTTGAGCTTTTATTGAAAAAGAGCTCGTACTGGTTTCTGGTTTTCTCTTTAAGCAAAGAAACGCTTGAAAGTTATATTTCAATTTGCCATCGCAAAGAACGATTCTAAATGCTTTATGATGAAAAAAATGACAGCTTCACACATCTTCGTATACCTGAAATACCAATGCTATTCACTTTTGCTCAGTCAATCAGCTTGTCATACAAAGGTGATTTATCAAGTATTCTATACTCATGATATTTAAATAAAAAAGGTGTCTTTTCACTCAGCAAACACCAGACTTCTGATAATTTCTGTTTAACAAGCTCTCGCTTTGATTGCATATTTCGCATCATCATTGCCTAGATTGCTGATAATACACGTACTAAACTCAACCCGTGAAAATCCTTTTAATGAAACCATATCTTTCGAGTAAAAATATGCCGGAGAGTGATAATATACAATGGTTTTAGTAAGTATTCTTAAAAGGAATCTTCCCGGCAGTGTGTTTGTCTGAAAGATTTCCACTTTTCAGTTTCCACATATCAACAATGACCTCCTCCAAAACAAATTAACAAGTACTAATTACTATTTATTACATAAAAGTTGCCAAAACTTCTACCGATTTAATTATAGCCAAATTTCTTTCTGGCTTTGGATCTTTTGATGGAAAGTTTCCTTTACTTTTTTGTCAAAGAGGCCCAAAAGGTTTTTTTTTTGTGTTGGATTTGTCCCAGGTTCGACTCCTTGTAGATCCTTTATTTTAACATTTAATTATATTTTGTCTATGTTTGATTTCTTTCACTTCCATCAACTACCACCACGTTCATCGTTGTTGTTGTTTTCTAAAATCCATCGCCAGCGTCTTCTACCAAGCCGTTTAACAGTATCAACCAACAGCGGTTATCTGCCACAGATACATTCTGCCTTGATTATATCATTCTCTATTTTTTTTTTTTTTTTTTTTTTTTTTTTTTTTTTTTTTTTTTTTTTTTTTTTTTGTATTGTTGAGTGCATTCGCGTTTCGACATATTTTCCACCCAAATCACATCACCACCATCGACATCATCTCTTCCTCTCTTTATATTAAAAAACAACACCTATCCAATGTATAGTCAACAAAATCTCCCTCCACAGGGCTCTGCTGCTGCCATGCAGATGAGACTCAACAGCGCACAGCAGCAACAGCAACAACAAATGCATCCACAACAGAACGGATCTGGCCCACAACAAATGCATCCACAACAGCATCTTCAGCCTTCATTCCCCGACACCACCAAGTTTGTCCTTGACTATATGAAAAAGCGTGGATTTAGTCGTAGTGAAACCGAGTCTAGATTAGAAAACGCAAAGTACTATACACCCCCAATCACTCTAAATAACCCGCTTTCGGTTCAGTACGAGGTGCCAAACGCGTCCAATGTTCCCAAGTCTATTCGTACCCCCTCGGGTGCCTCTATTCCCATCGGCGGCCCAATGGCGGGCCCCCTCGGCAAAACTCAGCCAGTAATGGAGAGCCATGAACTAAATTGGCTTGCCTACAACGTGCTACAAGAGTGGGTACACGACTCCCTCGATTTTTACCAGTGGGAACTCGAACGCGTTCTATTCCCAATTTTTGCCTTGCTCTATTTGGACCTGATCCAAAAACGACATCTGCAACAGGCCAAAGAGTTTCTTAACGACTTTAGCAATCATCATTCTGAGGAAGATATGGCCAAGCTTAGTAACATAGGCGACGAAAATGATGCCATTTTTAAAGAAAAATTTGATGTCGAGATGTCCCGCGCTAGTTTTGATCTTCTGCTATTTTTCCTAACGGACCTTAAAGGCGGCAAAGGGTCCATGATAATCAGACAGATGAACGCCCGGATAAATATCATAATCACGGGGGCTGAGCCCAATATATATGCAATTGATGAGGATGAAGATGTCGACATTAAAATTGAAGATTCTAGCATGGTCCTGGACGAGGAGAATACACAGGACAAGGTCTTCAATCTTTTCTCGCCAAACTCAAACTCAATTTTAGATGAGTTCACGGGGCTGATGCCAAAGGACTCAGAATTTTCAGCCTCGGATGCAAACTTGGGGCTCACCGATAGCGCTTCGAAACCCAGCCAAGCGCTAAAGAAAGAAAAGAAGCCCAAATTAGACATCATGCCGCAGGTCAAGGCGATGATTGAAAACCGAAACAGACTTAAATCCGGTGTGTTACAGACTACACTCCCTAGCGTTTCCATGTACACATTCTACGATGCGCGGGATTCTCTCAACACACTTGAGTTTTCCAACAACTCGAAAACGGTTGCGGCTGGTTTTTCAGATAGTTTTATTAAGATCTGGGATCTTAATGGAAGAAAGCTGGAAAGCGTGATAGAAAACGATTATAACGGTGGGCCGAAGAGCTACCAGCGGCTCGTGGGCCATTCTGGGGCTGTATATGGGCTTTCATTTAGCCCCGATGATAGATTTCTGTTGTCAGCTTCAGAGGATAAATCCGTGCGACTCTGGTCACTGGAAACTTTTCAAAACCTGGTATCTTACAAAAGCCACAGCGATCCTGTCTGGGACGTGCAGTTTAGCCCGCTTGGTCACTACTTTGCAACTGCTTCGAATGACCAGACCGCAAGACTTTGGAGCACGGACCGCATCTACCCCTTGCGTATCTTTGCTGGCCACCTAAGCGATGTTGATAATGTAATTTTCCACCCCAACGGCAAGTACATTGTCACAGGCTCGTATGACAGGACCGCGCGGATGTGGGACATTAATAGCGGCGCCGTCGTGCGTATCTTCCCCGGCCACACAAAGCCCATCAGCTGCACGGCAATTTCGCCCGACGGCCGGTGGTTGGCCACGGCGAGTGAGGACAGTACAATTTACCTGTGGGATCTTGGTTCCAGCCGGCGGATCAAGTCAATGCGCGGCCATGGCAAATGCTCAATTTATTCGCTCACTTTTTCACCCGACGGTGATACCCTTATCTCGGCGGGGTCTGACTGCACCGTGCGAGTATGGGACGTGCGCAAAAACACCTACGACCAAGGGCCTGAACCGGAGCCCTATGGCGCCCCCACGGGTGCGGACCCGGCAGCTGCCGGGCCGACGACAAGCAACGCTAGCTCTGTCAACGGCAAGGCTGGCTCGATCAGCGGTCCCAGTGGCGGCGCCGGCAAGCTGGACGGGCTGTTTGACCTCGACGGCAAGCGCAAAAAGGAGATCATGGCTACCCCCGACCATCTTGTTGTCTACAACACCCGCAAGACGCCAGTGTATAGGATCAAATACACCAAGGGCAATATGTGTATTGCTGGAGGCGTCTTGACTGAATGAAAAAAAAAAGCCATTAGTTTATGCTGTTTTCTTTCTTTTTTTTTTTTTTTTCGGTTTGTTTCAATACAAACATTTTTTTTTTTTTTGCATCTACGACCTATTTATGATCATATATTAAAGCATAATGTCCTAATTGACTGAAGAGGAAAAAAAAAGGCAATTAAATTAATATATACATATTACACGACTAACCTGTATTTTATGGTGTGTACATGAAAGGCGGTATAGGGGGGCAGTAGATTTTAGCATGCCATCATAGGGAAAGATTCTAATTGTGGGCATTAACGCGCGTTTGTGATGGCGGTAGATTGCTGTTTTTGTGCTTGTTCTGCGCGATAGGCTTCAATTACCCTCACAAAGTCGCTGCTGCCGCTGCTGCTGTTGTCATCTTGGTGATTACTGGCTAACTGATCCTGCTGCTGCTGCTGCTGCTCGGGCTGAAACACGACGCCAAGCGTTGACTTACTATAATCAAACCAGCGCGATGCCAGCTCCAGGTCGCCAGCGCGCACGAGGGCCTTGATGATGGGCCGCACGAGCACCAGGTGCGCGGCGCGCGGGGTGTAGGCTAAAGCTGCATTGAGTGTGTCGACGGCGCGGTCGAGCTGGCCCTGGCGCACGTGATAGGCGAGCAGGTATTCAAAGGCGCGCAGTGGCCGGCCAGTGTAGCGGTAGGATGTGCGTGCTGGTCCCGAGGCCCCGTCATTCGTGGCTTCCGCTGCCGCCACCGCCGCATCAGGGCCCGTGGCACCACCGTGAGGGACTAGCTCTGGAAGCTCATCAACAATCCCGTGCGCCATGCTCACAGCCTCGGGGGTACCAAACTTGAAGCAAAGAGTCTGAACAAACCCATCAAAGACAAAATAGTACTGCGCGCGCTGCTGCCTTGCCGGTACATGTGCCAGCAAAAAGGCCTTGAAGCGATTGTAGAGTTCCGCGACGTGGTGCGCGTTAGTCATAGAGTTGAGGGCGCCGGCATAAAGAATAGAAAGGGCCACGGGGTTGATAGGATGCCGCGCGGTCACAGCGTGAGTCTCTGGCGCGATTGAGGGCTCATACGCGGGTACCTCAATGTCGTCGCTATAGAGCCCGCGGAAATAGGAGGTAAGCCCCAGCTCCTCAAGGTGCGTATCCTCAAAATACGCAAGATAGAAATTGTAGACAATAAGCCCATGATACTGCTGTTCCACAAATCGTAAAATCTCTGTACAGAAATAAGGCGGGAAGGAAATATTTTGATCGTGAATAAGTTTGAGAATGTCAAAACCTCGCTGGGGGCCCCACGTATGGGCGAAAATGCGGAACCCCCGAAACATACTTGAATAAACGTCCATGGTTGGTTGAATCTGCGCTTGTAAAATGAATTGGTAGATGCGCGCGGCATCCTCCATAGCGCCCGTATCGGCTGAGTACCGCAAGGTCATCTCGAGCACGGCCACCTTGTTTTCGCTGTAAAACTGCACAAGCAGATTGTCAATAATAAAAGTGGCAAGCTTACGGTTGTATGATGTCGGGAAGCGGCCAAGATGAGCCAAAATAGTTTTGTATGTTTTGAGCGCCAGTACAGGCTTGGGGTGCTTGGTATTACCCCCACTATTGACCTCTAGGAGGCGATCTGCGTTCATAACCAGCGCCTTCTCAGCCTCAGTCCCCGTCAAAAGCATGCGATCAAGAAACGCACGAAACTGACTATTCCTCAAATTGACCTTGCGGACAAGGAAAATGGCGTAAAAATCGGCGTAGGCCTTGCGCGGCAGCGTTTCTGTAATGCGCGAAATGGCTTTTGGTAGCAGTGTAATAAGCGAAATATTGCGGTTAAGCTTGTCAAAAACTTCGTAAATAAGATTGTAGTGTATGCAGGTCTGAGTATTAGAATCAAGATGCTTGCTGCGCGTGATGTTGTAGATAAAGGCATTAACTGCACCGGTCACAGCCATCTCGTAGCGGTGCGAAATAAAGTATACAGATTTCTTGTCGGTGACTGAGGCGTCGTTGCCAGCAAAAAACTTGTCGTGACCAAGCCGCATAAGCAGCTGATATGCGGCCTCGGGGCCCTGCTGCTGAAACACGCGATCAAGAAGCTCCGGCGCAAGGATCAGCGCCAGCGGCGTCCACGCCACAGGGGACCAGAACCGGTCAAAGCTAGCCCAATTAGGCGCTTCCGCAAGACCCTCTTGAGTAAATGATACTAAAGCCTTAATCAACGACTCTGTCTGATCGAGGTATTTCCGCAGCGCTGGCACTTTTGACTCTAGTCGACCCATGTCCCGTGTATTGTATTGTTTCGTCTTTTCCACACTCGACCTTGATCTGTACATCATCCTGTCCCAGATATCGTGACCGGACTCTAACAGGTCTTTTTTCACCATGCCATCTTTAGGAGCCAAAGTCAACGCCTCAAGAATATCATTGAACTCCTCTAGATGCTGGTTCTGTGGGCCGATCCGCTTTAGCGAGCGCTCGAGCTGGCCCATATGCCGGTGAATATAGAGCAGGTAGCGCGGGTCCTGCCAGAGGCACCGCCGCCGCAGCTGGATCCCTGACCGCACCACGGCAGCTGGAGTCTCCTTGGACAATGCTAGAAAAGATTCATTTCGAAGGATAATAGAAAGTCTCATTGGGGCAAAATGGGCGCGCAGTCCATAGTTTGACAGGGTTGTGAATATATATGTGAAATTCTTTTTAGGTTGAAAAAAAACTCGACATGGATTGACCAATAGGAAATACAACTGACTCATAAACTACGTCAGCATTACATAAGAAAAAGTTGAGTTATTCAGCCATAATAAAATCAATAATAATATCAATGATAATATGTCACAACAACGTCACGTGAGTAAACTGGGGTAGTAATTAATGAGCTCAGGTATTTAAGGGCTTTGGAAAACTCTCCCCTTCTATTAGTTCCTCCTGCAATCAGATCTCCGTAGGTCTATTGCCTTGAAACTTACACAACATGTTTATTACCGACCTCTTATACAATCACCAAAAAACACAATGTGCTTTGAGACTTAGGACCTATGATTGACACAGGGGTTGGTCACGGGTTAGGAGCCCAGGTAGCTGTGACACAATAATAATAAGGATTGTGCCTTCCCCCAAAACAGAAACTGTCACAATCTATTTTCTGGGAAACGTGCAAACCCGTGAAGGGGAGCTGTGGTGTGCGAGTAGATCTATAGGTACAAGTAGAAAGAAAATACTTCTATTCCTTGATTTTCATAAAACTTCGGGGGGAAAGACCGTATTTATATAATTACTAAGCTCCTCAGGTCTCCAACTTGACAGAAACTGTTCCTTGCGATAACTATCGTGGGAAAAAAACCCGATGAGTCACATGACTAGATATGAAAATTACGCCATTTGGTTGCATCGAAATATTTCCTCCGGAGAACGGTGGGGGTATAAAACGTCCGCCGTTTCGCTTTCAACAATAATGTATTTATTACTCTTATCATTACTCTAATCATACACTAACCCATCTCTAATATGACTCTGTCACTCCCCAAGCCCTCTTCCAAAGTTTCTGGCCAATCCAAGGATGTCTGGAGTATGATCAACGAGACTGCTGCTGCGGTTGAGAAGGAATCAGGCAGAAAGGTTGTTAACCTCGGCCAGGGCTTTTTTTCATACTCGCCTCCACAGTTCGCGATCAACGCTGCCAAAGAAGCCCTTGATGTTGCTGGTCTGAATCAGTATGCTCCTACTCGTGGTCTCCCTGTTCTTAGAAAGGCTATTGCCGATAATTACTCGCCTTTTTTTGGCCGCGAGCTTGATCCCGAGACTGAGATTGTTGTGACTGCTGGTGCCAACGAGGGAATGTTCAGTGCATTCACTGGATTTCTTGATAAGGGCGACGAGGTCATTGTGTTTGAGCCGTTTTTTGACCAGTACATTTCCAACATCCAGCTCTCTGGTGGTGTTGTTCGCTACGTGCCTTTGCACCCGCCCAAGGATGACAGTGTCAGAACTCACTCGGCGTCTGAGTGGACAATTGACTTTGATGAGCTAGCTGGAACTATAACTGAGCGTACCAAGATGATCGTTATCAACTCGCCACAGAACCCTACTGGTAAGGTCTTTACTGAGGCTGAGCTGAGAAAGATCGGTGATATGGCCATTAAACACAATATCATTATCCTCTCCGATGAGGTTTATGATAGATTGCACTACTCATCTTTCACAAGAATTGCAACACTTTCCCCCGAGCTTGCCCGTTTAACTTTGACTGTTGGTTCCGCTGGTAAAACTTTTGCAGCCACTGGCTGGAGAGTTGGTTGGCTTATCGGTGATAAGGAGATGATCAAGTACGTTGCTGCCGCGCATACCCGTATTTGCTTCACCGTTAACACTCCTCTGCAAAGCGCAGTTGCGTCTGCGTTCAACCAAGCACACACAAATGGCTACTACGAAGAGCAGATTGCATCATTCCAAAACAAGTACAACATTTTTATCAAAGTGTTTGAAGAGCTCGGTCTGCCATACACGATCCCCGAGGGTGGATACTTCCTTATGGTTAACCTGGCAAAAGTCAAGCTCCCTGACGACTACGTTTTCCCTGCCGCTGTTACTGAGGGCCGCGCGCGCGATTTCAAGATGGCGTACTTCCTTATCAAGGAATTTGGTGTAGTTGCGATCCCGCCGACGGAGTTTTACACGAGACAGAACGAGCACATTGCAGAGAACTACCTGCGGTTTGCCGTGTGCAAGGACGACCACTTGCTGGTGGAGGCTGTCGAGCGCCTGCGCAGCCTGAAGAAGTACATTGTTGAAAACTAGTGGTTGAAACCAGGATAACAATTTTCAAATTGTCAAAATCTCATGTGGTGGATTGTTTATTGCTAATCGTCTTCATGTGTTTTATTTTCATGTAATTTTAAGCCAATAGAAGTCTCCTAACGCATCTGTTGATAAGAAAAATTCCAAGTCGTAAAGCTCAAGTTCTGTCCCAATTGATGAAAGAAAAACAAATGTTCATCTTTGAGTCTGACAAAGAGAAGTAGTTGCAAAACAATCAGGTCAACTCCAAGACAAGCATCTAAATCTCGCGCAACTATAGCGGACATTCTCTTCCACCTCACCATTCCTCTCTGTAAAAACCACATCTTGCATAATCACACATGTTTCGATTCCGACGACGACAGCATCTGCCACAGCACCCACATCCGCCCGCGGCGCGGCGGGCGGGCGGGCTTGAGTTTGTGATTCGTGACGGCCTGCGTCTGCGCATCCATCCACCGGGGCCTGGCCAGCGGCTACCACTGATAAAACGACTTCTTCATGGCATGTTTCTTACTGTTGTGCCCTTTCTACTTTCGCGCGCCATCACCCGGTTTTTTTTCAACCCTGATGTGCCAGGATCGGAAGCAGCAACCGCCGGCGCTGCTGCCGTCGCGGGGAGCACCGCCGCCCCCAATGACACCACGGGGACAACCCTAGTGGAAAAATTCATCATCATTCTTGCGACTGAGCTCAACATTCCAAGCACCGACTGGGTGCCAAAGATGGCGGGGATCCTTGTCTTTGTACTTTACTCAAGCTCGGTCACGCTCATTCTAAGTTTTTCGGCGCTTTTCTACACTCTCTGTTTTATATTCATCATTGGCAAAAAATGGAATACAATCTTCAAGTTTGCACTGACGGAAAATTTTCGCGATCTTGGCATTTTCTGACCAGGCTTTTGCCTTTTTCGCTATTGCGGGAGGGGAAGCAGGCCTATGGCGGGAAGGGCGCCGCCCAAAGTAGCCGGGGCGGGTTGCGTCCGGGGGCCTAAATTTCAGTGCGGGAAGATCAAGGTTTACAATTACACATATGTAATCATGACTAACGGAGGTGTCAGCGCTGACCTTGTGTTGGCCCCCCCAAAAAAAAAACAAAAAATGAAAACCCAATTTGACATTTGTTCATTTACGAATGATGAAAACTCTTGTTTCGTTCTCTACTTCTCTTTCTCTCTCTATCTACCGTTTTTTTTCTGCATCTGTAAACAATGACATCCTCCGACAGCATCCACGAGATTAATCTCAAGTACCCTGTCTTTGCCGCCCATTTCCTTTCCGATACGCGTCTTATTGTTGCCGGAGGCGGCGGCGAGGGAAACAATGGAATTAAAAACAAGATCTCGCTGCTTGAAATTCCCAGCGTTTCCGAGCACACATCAGCTGGCCCAGGCACGATTGAGGTTATGGCCGAGTATGAATTGCCAAAGTCCGAAGACAACCCCACGAGTTTTGCAATTGACCGCGCCGAGGGCCTTGTTTACGCCGGAGTTAACCGGGACATGGAGCGGGTCAAGAACAAGGACAACGACCATCTGCGTATACTCGAGCTCGGCGAAGATGCGACCAACAAAGACAAGGTTGCATTTGACCTGGTCCAGACTAAAAGTATCTTTGCTTCCGGCAGCATTGATGAGTTTCAGAAAATCACCAAGTTCCAGTCAACACAGAACCTCCTTGCGATTTCGAATTCGACCGAACCCGGCACTCTCGTCGTGCTAAGTACAGTCGAGAAAGACGATATTGAGCTGAACGTTAACTACACGCATATTGTCAAGAGCGGCTATATTAATGATTTTGATGTGTATGATGGCAACAACTATCTCGCTTACGCAACTTCGGAGCGCCTTGTTCTGCTTGAGCTCGCTACCGGCGTTGAGCTCAGCTTTATTGGCGAGATCGAGCCCGGTTATCGGTTCAACAAGATAAAGTTCACAGGCAAGAACCAACTGCTGGCGGTGCTTTCGCCGCCGCGTAAAAAATCCCCGATCGTGGTCAAGCTCGAGCTCACTGGCGAGAAGGAAAAATTCACAGTGGTTGAGAAGGCTACCCTGTCAGGGGTCAGTGCAATAGTCACAGGTCTCGACGTGTCAAAGCGGCTGGCCGCATTCACCACGGCTGACTTTTCGCTGGTAATTGTGGACCTGGCGCGCTTGCGGATTGTCAAAAGGTTCCGCAATTTACATCCTTTTGCAATCACGGCAGTGGCATTTAATGAATCTGGCAGCTTGTTGGCAACGGGGTCAGCCGCCAACCTTGTCAAGGTGATTGAGATCTCCGAGAGCGGCAACTTTAACGAGGGCGGTCAGACTGTGCTCTACACTATTGCCAGCGCCGTCATCCTTGTACTTGTTGCCATTGTGTACCAGTACATTTTTAAAAATGGCTACCTTAACACGATTCAACAGTTCACAGCCGCCAGGACCACCGTTAGTGGCCAAGCTTTGGGTTTCAGTGGCGATTACGTGAGCGCGGCGAGCGAGGCAGTGGGGACTCTCGCGCCTACGGCCACGCCAATTGACGATGATATTAAGGGCGTGGAAAAAAACAAAAATGATGAAAAGCACGATGATATTGTGGTCTCAAGCGTGCTATAAAAATTCTATGGACTCTGGGCTAAGTAGGGTGTATGTAATTATATGAACAAATGAAAATTTTGGTGTAATTGTAATAATGATTGAAGTCATGATCTTTGAAAAATGGTGGTTGGCATGTATATGCAGACTAGCATTAGCTATAATATGAAAGCGTTTAAAGTGACCGCCAATTTGGGACTAGTGGATATCATCATTAGTTCAACTCATGAAAATACTCATACATCAAACAATAAAAACTTTTCTCGATTCTCTCGCATTTGGCAAGTGTAAGGATCAGCAAAAGATTATTATTTTTTTTTGGAATGGTCAGGAAAAGCCTGGGGTTCGGCATTTTAAACAAGAAAACCTACATTAATATAAATCCTACGCATGAGAGAGGCTTGAATACTTGACGCACTAAACTTAAAGTATTTTATTGAAGAAGAAAAAAAAAATTAAGATGGTTGACGGCAAGATTCGCACACAGAATAGATAATTAAAAAAAAAAAAACAACAACTTGATAAGAGTGTCATATAAATATTGATTATTAACTGGTTTTACATGTTAATGTATGGGTTGGCAAGTAAAATTAAGGGGCCCTATGTCGGCGTGTCACTTTACGTTTGTTCCCAGGCAGAGAGAAAAAAAAAAGCAGCTGGTTGAACTACCCAGAGTTGATGCTAATGTTTCATAGAATTTCCCAAATGAAAACTTTCCCAAGCATTGGCAATACTCTAGTCTAATTGAAATGATCAATAATCAATTCCAAAATTAGAATTGGTTACAAAGAGAGTTTGAGAAGTATATATGTTTGAATTGACCTTTTTTCAAGTACTATGATTTTTACAACATACAGTTGTATTGCTAGAAAGGCTACTTTATAGTCCATAAGAAAGCAATGGGAGAGTTTTTCTGATCGCGCAGTAGTGTCACTAGTACAACAATAACAGGCAGATTAGCGTCATTAAAGGTTTAGAGAGCTTACTGCACAATTCACCCTTTTGACTCCTCCCTCGCAAACTAACAAGGAGTTGGAAAAAACAAAACAAAAATGCAAACATGGCCTCGACTCAAGATAAATGGCAGCAGTGATTGTGTTTTTTACTGCTGAAATTTCGTAGCTAACACGAAGTGTGGTTAAATTGATAAAGATGCGAATCACAAGTTAATAATTGTGGATAGATGCCATTTTCAACTATGTAAAAAAGAAGGGTGGGGGTTTGAAATAACTGGGATTCAAATGATGGGATGAAATTTATTAAATGAATTCAAAAGTAAATAAAAATTTAAGAAATGATTTCTATAATAAATATTGTTTAATTAATTTTTTTTTGTTGTTTTTAATAATTACAATCTTGATGGTCAGCTTAACAGCATAACCTGTCAAGGTTTCACCGGCTTGCCCTCCCATTCGATCTAGCACACTGTAGTGACTATCATGTCGGGTTTTTCTTGACACACGGACTAAGTTCGTGGAGAATTCGGTGCCATCGAAGTGAATAAAATATATGATAAATGGCGCATTCTCCGCTAAGAGAGTTATTTTTGTTGTATTAATGTTTTCTGTGTGTAATTTTTAAATAGTTATGAAGACAATAAACTGATTATATATTATTACAATTTTTGAAAACGATAAGTATTGTCTGATTAAGAGTTGTGGTTTTCGTATTCATCACCTAGGCTATCAATGGTCATCAAATAAATCACAAAGTTTTTTTTTTTTTTTTTTTACACAGACTTTATGAGTGGAGGACTGAAAAATTGAAAGGAGAGACCGGCTGCTGGAGCGCATTCCGCTAAGAACTAACTTGCCCAGGACCCTGTATCTGCCCACCGCAGCAACGGCCATAGCACTGGTTACATTGTCCCCCTGGCCCAAGCTCCACCCCGCTTAGCTGTGGCTCGCCCTCCTCCATACTCTGCACCGCCGTCTACCACCTTTGGGCGGCTATCTTAATTCCTCTTTAATGGTGCGAGATAATTCATGCGGGGCCCCCCTCACGTAATATCAGTACTAGCAACAATATAAGTGAGTCAACGTGCCCTCGAATCATCATCTTTTCTATCCCCAATTGTATAATTGGAAACAAATAAAGTAAGCGCAATAATAGAACAAACAGATCAACAAATAAATTGAATGATAAAAAAGAAAGCCCTAGTTCCCAAAAAGCTTTTCTAAAACATGTTTAATTTTATATAGCCATAACCGGTCTACAATAAGAGAAGGGTCACTGAAAGTAGTTACCAGTTATCTAGATGTAGGTGACCTTAAACTCCGGGTCCACGGTCTCCGTAGCCTCAAAGAGATCTTTGCACTGGACAATGTTGAGCTCAGAATGCTTCATGCTATCGATATCACCCATGCGGCCGGGCTTCACAGTGTCGCCGGCAGCAACAGCAGCGCGGGCATTATTGGCACAAGTGCGTTTGAGCACGCGCTGCACCGTCGTCAGCACCTGCATCATGGTCAGGGCGAGCACCTCAGCAGCGTCCTTGGTAACCGGCTGGTTCTCTGCAGCTTCGGCTTCCGCAGCAGTGCGGGCCTTGAAATAGCGGTCGACCGTCAGCGCCGCAAAAAGATCACCGGTGCCGGTAAAGTACGATTGCAGGCCTGGGTAGCGAATGTAGAATTGCCGCGTTTGCCGCGTGGCCTTATCAACCACGGCCGAGCCGTAGGAGTAAATGTAGCCAGGATCATTGGCATATTTCACCGACGAGATGATAGCTTGGTCCATATGTTCGTGCAGCTTGGCGAAAACAGCGGCTACATCCGCCGGCGATTGGATCGTAAGGCCCGTCAGCGCTTCAGCCTCGAATTGGTTTGGCGTCACAAGGTCAACGCTGCCCGAAGCAATAAGCTGGCGGTAAACGGGTAGCACCTGCTCCGAGACGTAGTAGCGGCCGTCGTCGCCGAGCACGGGATCAAGCACCCAGAGCACGCGCGGGTTCGCCTGCTTCAAGTCGAGCCCGACGCGGCCGACCTGCTCAACGCCTTCGGGTGTAGGCACATAGCCCGTTAACAGCGCCGTGTACGCCAGCTGCAGGTGCTGTAGCCCCGCCCACTGCTCGCGCAGCTGCTCCGCTGAAAATTTGATCCCGCGCGTGGTGCCGTAGCCCGTATGGTTCGAGAGCTGTACCGTGTTGAAAGCGTCAACGTCCCACCCCGCCAGCTGCAGCGGGAACGTTGATGCCTTGTTGCCCACGTACCCGTGAATTGTGTGGGATTGAACAGTGAGGATTTTCTGCATAATTGTTGTGAGATAATAATAAAATGCCGGTGCAGAAGTGAGTATGGAAATAATAATAAAAAATTAAAGTCTAAAGC
>JAJMRT010000074.1:35908-57804 GCA_030558065.1 Geotrichum phurueaensis
AAAAAAAAAAAAAAAAAAAGAAAAAAAAAAACTAATAATAATAATAAGAATAATAATGATAATAATAATAAAAATTAAAATTGTAGAGAACCGGCGGTTATCCTACAACTCGGGCCTTGACAAAGTTCTTGACATAGCCAACCTTTTCTTCAATGCCAAAATCGTCCACAATGTGCACCACCTTCATGGACACCCACACAAGCATGAAAATAAACACTGGCAGCCAGAAAAACAAAAACATGCCATCGTTTTGAATCTTTTTGCGCTTGTTTTTCCATGCTTCCAGCAGGTCTGCCTCGGAAGTTTTAAGCTCCATTGTGGTGTCGACCTCGGTTTCAACTGCTACCTCGGCCTCGCCCTCAGACGCCGTCTTGACCTCCTCAATCACTGAGCCGGAAAAGTCGCCGCCAGAGGATGAACCCGCGGGAAAAATCTCCTCGTAGCTGGGCGGCTTCTGCTCAACCTCATTGTTGCCGTAAAGGTTTTTGTAAATGAAATTCCAAAAGTACTGCTCCTCATTATTATTGGCAGTTCCTTCGCCCCTGAACATGGACGACTCGCGCCACGACGCAAAGTAAGATGCAAGACTCTTGGCAGGGTTAAAGTAGTCGAGGGCCGACTCAGACTCAAACTCCTCCGCGGACTCGGCCGAATCAGAGTGCTCGTCCGACGAAGTTTCAATCTCATCGTTAAATTCATACGTACTGGCAGACACAATACTCATGAGCTCCTTGTAGGTTTGCTTAGTGTATGTGCGCTGGTCAGGCTTGGCACCGTGCTCGAGGAATAAGTCAATGAGCTCGACCTGGTCGTAGAGCGCCGCAAAGTGCAGCGGAGTAAACCCACTTTTATCCTGAACGTCGAGCGCTGGCCGCTTAGAGAGAAGCTTGCGGCTAAACTTTTTCAGGCCCAGACACGCCGATAGGTGAAGCATGGTTTGACCCTCAGAATTGGAGAGCTGCCAGTTGGGGAGGTACTGCGACTGGCATTGATCAATAAGCTCAAGACACTTGAGCAGCAGGCCATCAAGCTGGTCCACGGGAATGTTTGTGCCCATGTTGTAGTCAGAAAGTTGCTGGATCTGCGTCGAGTCAAACGGTGTCGCGGGGGTCGATGCCGTGCTACCAACAATGCGCCGCGCAATATCGCGTGCATCTTCGAGTCGGCCGTTCATTTTGAGACCTACAACTTGCAACGCCAGTTCAATGAGCTGGCGGTCGGTGTCGTCGTAGTAGGAAAACACCTGCGGGTCGGCCATCGTAAAGCCTTCAAACGTCACTACCACGGGACCCGCAACTCGCGACGGCGGCAGGTGCGTCACAATTGTAGTCTGGCTCCAACACTGCGTGGACATAGACCGATTCTCGCCAAATTTGGCAGTAAGGCCCTGCACAAAATGGTTTCCAAGCAGTGTAACCTCCATACCGCCCCTGATCGAGCCTGATGCGGGAATAATGCGCTGGATGAGAGGCATACTCGTTTCGGTATGCGAAGCCCACTCGTCAACCGACTGTTTTGTGCCTAACGGTGAAGGCGAAATGTACATGGGAGACTGGCTCACGGCAGGCGAGTGCGTGGCAATGCCGGGGGAGTGGTATATAACGGTTGGAGAGTGGGAAATAACGGCAGGTGAAGGCACGATGTTACCAACAGTAACGGCAACAGCAGCAGCTGGTGATGGGTGTTGTGGTAATGCCGGAGCTGCCGGCGACGGCTGCTGCGAAATGGGCGAGTTGAGCAGAAACTCTGGCGATGTTGTCATAGATATCGGCGACGTGGCCGTTTTCTTACGTTTGTGCGAGTTTTCAGTGTTTGAACATGTATCATCAGACTGCCGTTTCGTTGTGGCCTTGTGGTCGTCTGTAATCATGATGCTACTTGTTGAAGCGCGGCCAACAACTTTGCCATTATAGTCGCTAACGACAAAAAAAGCCTTGAAGCCGACTTTTTCATTATGATGTCGGCAGTAGCAAGCCATGCGAACGGGTAACTGCAGCTGCTTTGTAGCCACGGTGGTGCCGTTTAGGTCAACGTCAGCGGTAGAGACAAAATCAATCACCTCACGACAGTTGAAGACAATAGCGCGCTTCTGCTTATCCTGCTGCCAGTGAGCCTCTTCAATCGGCAGCCGCGATTTTTTCCGAAAAGCGCGCTTGCGCTCGCGCTTCATACATCCCTGGCATATGTTGACAAGCTTGTGAAGATTCGAGTCACAGACAACAAAAGTGTCGAGCATTAAACAAGATTTTATGGGTTTAAAAGGCTCCTTGAGCTGGAGTTTGGGTTTAGATATAGTGTCAGCGGGGAGATGGATCATATTCTCCTTTGGTGGCGGGTAAAAGTTCATGGCGATTTTAATCTGAGTCTCAACCCGCGACTTGGATGGGACGTCTTCAGTGATTTTGATTTGGTACTTGAGGTTTGATGTGTCGAGAAAGTCCGCAGGGTCGAATGCAGGCGTGGTAGAGTTGCTTTGTGGCAGCGGGTCACTTGACAGTTCTTTGCCGAATTTGTAGGTTTTATTTATCGAGGAGGAAGACGAGCTTGTAGAAGTTGAGCGCGTGGATGACTGTGAAGAAGGAGATGAAGTAATAGAAGAAGTGATATAAGCATCCTCAGGTTTTGCAAGGGGCTGTTGAGTCTGGTCAAGGTCTGGGTCATCAGCAAATGTTGTAAACATGTTGAGGATATCATCAGAGGAGATGTCGATGCGTTTTGGATGAGATTGTTGTTGTTGTTGCTGATGTTGCTGGTGCTGTGTATGATGGTGGTGATAGAAATCAAAGTCTGAGCCAATCTCAAAAGGCTCGTTAGATATCATGATGGGTGGAGTCGTCGACATGATGATATAGGGGAGGGGGGGAAGAGAGTGGTGGTGATCAAAGGTTGAAGAGAAGAAAAGGAAAAAAAAAAAAAGGATGAGTTTGTTGGGTAAAAAAAAATAAGAAAAAGACTAGAGCCTGTGAGGATGATAGCCTCAGGAACTTAAAAAAAAAAAACCTTAAAAAATGAAGAAAAAGTAAGGGGGGAAATTTTGTGTGCGTACTGATAGTAGTAATCAATTACCTAATAAAAACTAATCAACACCCGTTTAAACTTGACATAAGTGACAACAAGCAGCAAACCATCTGTCGTTCATCAAACTGTTATTGGTGATGATAGACATCGACATTTGTAGGCTCTGCCTTTTCCCTATTTATTGATTACTATACTTTCTAAATCATTTATCATACAAATGCTTCAAAAAAAAAATTTACTTCGCCTCTTGAGGGTCTTTTATATAGTACTTTCAACTTGCCCTATTCCCCCTATAACAGCACTCGCCGTTCTTCTCAAACTATATAAAACTTACCCGGCCGCAATAATTGAGAGCCTGACATGTGGTCACATGATAGTATCACATGACTAGTGGTTTGAAAAGAGACTTACATTGAATATTTTTACCATTTACGCAATTAACGCATACTTACGCTGTTAACGCACCGATAGTTGTCTTACTTAACAACACTCTCGACACCAATATCTCTCAAAGTTTATTATTATTATTATTATCATCATTATCATTTTTACTGATATAACTTCCTTTCTATCTTTCCTTTCCTCTTCACCAACAATTTTCATGGTTTTCCCCACTAATCATGCCCTCTAACAAACTAACACCGCTTCTTCAATCCCCTCCACAACGTTTTCGCTATTTTTCTTTTTTATCCACGATTCTCCTAGGTCTTGCCTCGCTCTATCTTATCTACAGCAACCTTCTGACTACCCCGGCTGTTCAATCCAACCCGCAGAATCCTCTTCTTCCAGCTTCAGGGTCGCCACAGTTTAAACTCTCCCACATTGTCAATCATGACCGGACGATTCTTACCGTCTCTTCCCAGCTGCGTTCAGCCATGCAGATTCGACATAATGGCTTTGCCACTACCGCCGACAAGCCTTCGTTCCAGGGCCATGCCATCAGCGCCCTTTCCAACCCACGCCGTGTCGCTTTTGCTCACAAAACCATCAAGCGTCTGAAAGATCGCGCGCCCGACGCTGTGGAGAAAGTCATTGAGTACGCCAACACTTGGCGTCAGCGCAATCTGCCCGAGTTCCAAGCCACGCAGCTTGAATGGGCCTCCGATGACGTGCTTGTTCCTGATCTTTCGGATCGCGATACAGTTGTCACGCTTGCATACATGGCTGCCAACGCCTATGTTGATGTCCCCTACACCGGCGACTGGACCAACGTTACCGAGCCTTGGAACGACACGATTCACCTCGGCTGGGACGAAGATGGTGTCCGCGGCCATGTGTTTGCTACTGATGACGAGCAGGTCGTCGTCATTTCCATCAAGGGCACTTCCGCCGCCGTGTTTGACTCAGGCGGCGAAACCGTGCCCAAGGACAAAATCAACGACAACCTGCTTTTTTCATGTTGTTGTGCCCGCATTTCCTACTACTGGAACACCGTCTGCGACTGCTACACTGGCAAGTCCTACACTTGTAACCAAGACTGTCTTGAGCGCGAGCTTTACGCGTTTGACAAGTACTACAAAGCGACCCTTGATATTTACCGCAGCGTCACTGAGCTTTATCCCAATGCCGAGATTTGGGTGACTGGTCACTCGCTTGGCGGTGGGCTCGCAAGCTTGCTAGGACGCACATATGGCCTGCCCGTCGTTACCTACGAGGCGCCCGGTGAAATGCTGCCTACTCGCCGCATGCACCTGCCCATGCCGCCAGGGGTGCCGCGTTGGGAAGAACACATTTGGCATATTGGCCATACTGCCGACCCTATTTATATGGGCCTCTGCAATGGGGCCGGCTCATCGTGCTGGGTTGCGGGATACGCGATGGAGACACGCTGCCACTCTGGCCTCGAATGTGTCTACGATGTTGTCTCCGACAAGGGCTGGCACGTATCCATGCTTAACCATCGCATTCATACCGTTATTGATGATGTCATCCTTGCCTACAATAACACCCCTGTGTGCCAAGTGCCCAATATGTGTTTTGATTGCTTTAACTGGAAGTTTGTCTCTGATGACGATGACAGTCGACCGGAGCCAACCGAAACATCAACATTGTTGCCACCAACTATGACCTCCACGATGCCTGTCTCATCCCATGCGCCTGTTGAGACTTCCCCAAACAATGATGACGACGACGACGAAGTGTGCAAAAGCCGAACGTGGTACGGCCGTTGCATTGAATACGGTCCACCCGATAGACCATAAAACCACTGCTCATCATCTCATAATTACTTTTTCATTACCAATGTATCATTATTTATAGGACTAGTTGTTTATTTTTTTTTAAAGACCGTGTTGATTAATCCATGTTATTATTTATTCCAATCTACTTGTTAAATTTAAATTTAAAGTCTTAAGTCTCATTTACGTTGCTGCTATAATTTTGTGTGGGTTGACTCTGTGTTTTTAAAACCAGGGAATGCGCTCTTTACTTTTCTTCTTCATCATAACATCAGTCAACACTTTTCACCTGTTGACAGTATCTGATTTGATCTAACGGCTAATACAACCACCTTCATGAGCAATAAGAATAACGACGGCTGCTATTCTACCTCGGCTAGCCGCATGATCCCCTCAAGCAGCGTTGATCCACCGCTTGAGCATAGCTTCAAACACCTTCTCACAGAAGAACTCGGCTGCGCGCGGCCGAACTCGGCGGGCTCTTCTTCACCGCCCCGCAGCAACATGCATGAATTTTTCACCTCTGACCGCAATGACGAGTACTGGCCAGTGGAGCAGAGCGAACAGGTACGTGCGCCACGCCTTGTACACACCTGGCACTGCGATCAATCCATTCTGAGTCTCACTAGCACGAAAAAATGGATCATTGCTGGCTCCGGCAACGGTGATATTCTTGTTTTTAATAAGGAAACGTTTGAAACAGAATTTGTGCTCAAGGGTCACACGGGCAGCGTTTACTCGCTGGCACTGACGGAGGATGAACGGTTTCTTTTTTCTGGGTCGGCAGACTCGCTGGTCAAGGTGTGGGATTTAGAATCGATGGAGGACGTGTGGACCATTTACTCGGTCTACGATATTGGTGATATTTTTACTATTGCATGGGCACCGAGCCATGAATACCTTTTCCTTGGCGCACAGAATGCCTCGATCCAGTGGATTCGGCTCTACGAAAAGGGATCCTACAACACCACCAAGGATCCCAGCGGGCTTCCCGGTAATCGTTATAACCGATTCTTTGACTCCAAGGGGCCCGGAGGTCTGATCACCCCACAGCAGTCGGCATCTGCCACGCCCAAGAAGTATTCCGGCACTAGCGCCCTGCTGGAGATTCCACCCAAGTCAGTAATTCCTTTTGCTCACTTTAGCTACGTTTACTCGCTGCTTGTGATTAAGCGCACGATTACCCACGGGTCCATCTCGATTGAAGAAGAGTTTCTTGTCTCGGGCGGCGGTGACGGCACGGCCAAGATTTGGAATTTTAACTCCGATGGCACCATTGAACAACTCTATACCCTTGATACTGAGAGTTCTGTCTTTTCTATGTGCTGCCAGGATTCATTCCTTTACTGTGGTCTCTCGGCGGGCCAAGTTTGCATTATCGATCTTGACACTCGCCAAGTCATTCGCAATGATAAGCTTGGCGACGACGACGTCATGACCATGTCGCTTTACCGCGAGTGTCTTTTAAGAGGCGGAAACCGCTACGTACGCAAATGGGACTCCAAACGGTATCATCGCGGTGAGTGGCTCGCGCATGACGGGCTCGTGCTTGCAACGGTTCTGGCTGTATCTAATGGGCGCACACTGCTTGTCACCGGTGGTAACGACTCCGTTGTGTCCATGTGGGATATCACTGCGACGCTCGAACACTCTTTTACTAGCAAGGATTCGACGCTACTACAGTCATCATTCAACTCAACCAATGCTATTATGTTTTTCAACCAAATGACTAATGGCCAGTATGGGCTAAAGACTAAGGAAATCAACGAAGGCGCCGAACAGGAGGACACGGTTGCGCCGCTTACTCTCGACCACATGATGGAAACGCTGCGCAGTTTTGTCAGTTATAAAACTGTCTCAGGCCATGATGACAAGTATATGAACGACTGCCGGCGCTGTGCCACTTTCCTCAAGAGTGTTTTTAAGCATTTTGGCGCTGATTCGCAGTTGCTTCCCTTGGAAAATGGCGGCAATCCCATTGTCTATGCACGATTTTCGGGAACGAAAAACGTCGATGCCAGCAAGAAGGCTTCACGCATCTTGTTTTACGGGCACTATGATGTGATCTCCGCGGAGAAGAATGGGCAGTGGACAACAGACCCCTTTGAGATGACAAACATGGACGGGTATATGTACGGCCGTGGCGTGTCGGACAATAAGGGCCCAATTCTTGCGGCGATCTTTGCTGTGGCCGAGCTCGTGCAGCGCTCAGAGCTCTCCAACGACGTAGTCTTTTTAATTGAGGGTGAAGAGGAGTGCGGTAGTGCTGGGTTCCAAGAGGCCGTAAATCGTCACAAGGCGCTGATTGGTGAGATTGACTGGGTGCTTCTGAGCAACTCGTACTGGCTTGATGACGAGACGCCTTGTCTCAACTACGGCCTTAGAGGTATTATCAAAGCCAGCATTGAAATTAAAGGTGACCTGCCGGACCTTCATTCTGGTGTTCACGGTGGTGTTTACCGCGAGCCGACGTTTGACCTTGTCAATTTGCTGGCCAAGCTGGAAACGGATCAGGGCGAGATTGTGCTGCCGGAATTCCACAATAGCGTACGACCCGTCTGCGACCAGGAGCGCGCACTCTACGAAGCAATTGTGAATCGGCCCAAGCAGGCGGCGACGCCGGCGGCACCAGTTGAGCAGGGTAGCCGCGGCAACGAGGACAAGGAGGCCGACATTGAGACGCTTATGGGTCGTTGGCGCTACCCCTCGCTCACAATCCACAAGATCACCGTGTCCGGCCCGGGCAACTCGACACTGATCCCGCAGTCTGCTACAGCATCGCTCTCGGTGCGTATTGTGCCCGACCAGGACCTCAAGGTGATTAAAGCGTCACTCACATCCTTTTTACATGCACAATTTGCCCGGTTCAAATCCGACAACCACCTCACAGTCTCGATTTACCATGAGGCCGAGCCGTGGGTCGGCGACCCCGGAAACCGCGCCTTTGAGCTTCTGCGCACCATAATTGCCGAGGAGTGGGGCACGGAGCCATTATTTATTCGCGAGGGCGGCTCGATCCCCGCGGTGCGGTTTCTCGAAAAAGCGTTCGGCGCGCCCGCGGCGCAGCTCCCCTGCGGCCAGGCCTCTGACGGCGCCCACCTCGATAATGAGCGGCTCCGGGTGCTTAATTTTGGCAAAGCGAAGGAGATTTTCCTCAAAACCTTCCGTGACCTTGTCTAACTTGGGCGGCACCGGTGTACACAAAAGTTTTCAATCAAGATACTGTTGTTGTTGTTGTTTTTTTTCAGACTTGTGTTTAGGAACTTGTGCCTGATCTGTGGTTGCCCCTCTCTTGGCCAGTTTGTGGGGGAGGAGCTTCTGGAACCGCAGTACTGTATGCATGCAGCAGTATACAGTATTTTTTAGGGGGCTAACGCCGTGCCTTGTCATTGTTTGTTTTTTTGTTTATTTTTGGTATTTCCGAGCAATAATAACAAAGTCAAAATTCATTCCTACAACAACAACAAAAAGGAATTGAAACATGATACAAGTTTAAATTTATACATAAACAAAAGCTATAAATAAATAAATAAATTATTTTTGTATAATTGTTATTTTTGTCAAACCATTGGGAGGACTCTGGATTGGGTTTATTTTTTATTCATATAAATTATCATGTATGGATTTATTTCACTTATGAAAACAATCACAGAAAGGCTACTAGTGCACTAAAACTCTAAGTTTATTGTAAGTACTTGTTTTTTCCACACTTGACGTAGTCCTGCACTTGTTTCTCATTCCATTTTACTTCTTTACAGTTGCCTCAGAGTTCCTTACCATTTTTTTTTCTTTATTTCCGTAGTGTGAGGGTGACCTGTTCCGTCTCGTTGTCGTCATCATCGTCGTCATCGTATACGCTCGACAATTTAAACCCCTTGTAGTCATCAGTGTTGAGGCCCTGGGTAATCTCCTGCAACGAGCCAAAATCTCCTGGGGTCATGAGCCCCGCCGCTGTTGCTGCCGACTTGTCGCCATAGGGCGAGCCCGGCATCGACAGTGGCCGCGTGAGCCGCGACGCTGGCTTGCTACTGGCAAAATCAGCAAAAAACGGATTCTCTCCTTCCTCTTCGGCAAAACTGGTAGGGTAAGCCCGTTTAAGAGCAAGATGGCGCGCCTTGATGTACTCAAGGCCCATGCGGCGCCAGTCAAGCAGCTCGCTGAGGCGCTCGGTGCGGTTGCGCTGGTTAATACGCTGTCGCCGCGACTTGGTTGTAAAGTCGTACATTGAGTCTGTGAGCTGATTGAGAGACTCCTCCACGCTCTTTTGGCGCCGGTCAACAATGTAAATGCCATAATCCGAGGCATTCTCAATCAAATCCTCCATGTAGCAGCCAAAGCCCGACAGGTTGGTAGTAATTGACGGCACACCCATAACCGTGCACTCCGCCGGCGTGTATCCCCACGGCTCATAGTATGAGGGGAACACGCCTAGATGGCAGCCACGCACAAAGTCATCATAGTCAAGCGGCAAAATTGGGTTATTGGAATTGAGAAACTCTGGATGGAAAACAACCTTGACGCGGTCACTGGACTGGTTGAACAATTGCACGCGACGCAGCTGTCCAAGAATTGGATCTGTGCTGTCATTAGTCATGTTGTGTGTGACAATAGGCGGCAACGAGTTGCGCTTAAGCGCAAACACGCGGCGCTTGAGCAGCACCTTATCTGATGATGTTAGCAACTGATCAAGCTCGGGTATTTCCTTGCCGTGCTCAGTGTTGCGTGCACAGTGGTCAAAAAGGCGTTTGCCAATAAGCTCTTGAATCTCCTGCACAGTATTGTCTAACGCCTTAATGACGGCCTGACCCTTGAGTGTCTCCACCGTATACGACTGTGTTGCCGCCGGCATGATGATAAAGGCCACCACGGTTTTCTTGGAGCCGGACTCCTTGAGTTTGTGGTTGAGGCGCGCAAGCGACTCAATGAACATATCAGCACCCTTATTGCGATACTCATATCGACCTGCAATGAAAAAGTAAAGAGTATTGTCCAAGTCAAAATCATAGTGGCCGTAAAAATGGCCGCGCACAAAGTTGTTGATCTTTTCCTTTTGAATTGCGTGCAGGTTCTGGAACTCGTGAACCGCAGAAAACTTGATAACGTTGAGACCATTGGGTAGCACGCCGTCAGGTTTGCGCTTGAGCAGGTGCTCAGCCTCATATGCAGTGATGTGGGACACACTCGTGAAAACGTCGCATGAGTGCGCGGCAGCCCGCTCGACGCAGTAGCGATGGTAGATGCCACGCTTGCCAGCCTCAGCGTCGACGTCGAACCGTTGCAGGTTGTTGTAAAAATCAGCATCGCCGGCACAAAGGTAACGGCCAAGAAGCGTGGCGTGAGTCGTAAAAATAGTGGCCACTTCCAGCTGGCGTTTGCGACAAAGCGGGAGCGCAACACCAGCAAGCCATTCGTGAAAATGCGCAACGACGGCACGCTCCGTGTCGTGCGCTACGTACTCGCCGAGAAACCAGGCAACCAGGTAACCTAGCAAAATTGCATCATTTGTTTCCGAGTCGCCAGCGGGTGTTGGGATGCCGGCTACGTTCCAAAGGTCGGCCTTCCACTCCTCGAGGTGGTGATATGCCGAACCAAGATCAAAAAGTAGGACTTTGGGTGCGCCCTCAATTAGCCAGCGGCCGTACAGATAGCGCACGCCGCGGTCAGCCATGTTTTTAAGTGCACCTTTAAGATGCGGGTTCACAGGCTCAAGTTCCTCGACTTCAATGTCAGCCGACTTTTTATTGAGAGGACCAAGCAAGGTGTACCTATCGCGGTATTCTTTGGCGGTCACAGGAGCCTTAGACTTGATAACGGAGTAGATGCCGCCGACACGGTTTGCTACTTCTGTAGCAACCTCAAACAAAAGATGGTCCTTGATGTTTCTCATTGTATGGCAAGCTACTTGGTGGATAGTGAGATAGTATAAGGCAAAGAGAGATGGGTGATGGCGATAACGGAAGGTTTTACATGAGAAACGAAATAGAATTTAAAACAGCCAAAAAAAAATTAAAAAAATAAAAAAATAAAGAAAAAAAAAAGCAGCCAAAAAATTGGCATTCTATAAGACAGTACGAGACACGCGGTGTGACAACAGGCCAGCAAGCGGCTTGACTCCACGTAATGCGAAAAACCGCCGTCACTCAGCCGGCGTTGCACCGGATTATCTCAGAAACACCCACCAAAAGAGAAAGAGCAGAATCAGCGACACGCCGACAACGGGAATGTACTGGCGGATCAGGGCCTCCAAGTTGATCTTTTTGGCGTGTCGCTTGTACTTTTTACTCTCGGTGCGCAGCGACGACGAGAGGTCGGACATGCGGTCAAGAGAATCGCCACGATATAGCAGGTCCTCGATGTTCTTGGTCATTACGCGGGTCACGTCCTGCAGCTCAGCATTTAGCTTGTCGAGATTCTGGGTCGCGCGAGTGTCTTGGTACAGCTTCTTGGTCTGCTGCATAAAGTTGTCAAACTTGACAAATGAGAAAGGGCGCAAGTTGGGCTTGTTGACCTCAGCGCCATAAGACTTGGAAAACTCCTTTGAGATCTCGTCGAGGTACGAAAATGCCAGCTTGGCTGGGTAAGAATGATCGCAGATCGTGAGGTAGATAATGTTGGCCTCGTGGTCGAGCAGATAATGGATGGTGTAGGCGCCGCTCTCAATGCTGGCCCTTGGCTCGGAATTAGTGGTGACTTTGCGAACGATAACCTTGAGCTGTTGCTTCTGCTCAGCGAGTGAGGTATCTTCATCGACAGAAGCAGACAGAGGATTTCCGTCGCTGGCGCGGGCGATGTATGTGTGCAAAACCATGGTTGAACGTGGGGGAAATGGGCAGGGAAAGGCGGTAGTCAAGTGAAGTTGAGAGCAATAGTGAAAAAAACTGCTGAGAAGGCGCTGAGGTGGCCGCAAGTCACGTGCCTAGCAGGTGACCGGCAGCTGTTGGTAAAGGGTAGCTACGGAAATAATAATAATTGGCCCGAAAAATAATAGCATCAAGAAAGAAAAGTTACAGTTTGAGTTGAGATAGTATTGCTGATGCAGCCGGAGCACCAACAGTTGTCGAAGCCGCCATATATGGCAGGCTTGGTCTAGGCAGGGCCGGGTGGCAATCGCGGAAATTCAATTGGCAGAAAATAAATGTACGGCTGATCTGGGGAAGATCTTTATTAGGGCTTATTTTAGGTTTATTTTGGTCTTCACGGAAAAAATTTTTGAAAAAACTTTTGAAAAGAAAAGTTTTTTTTTTAAAAAAAGAACAAAAAGGTAAACAAGGGAGCATCAACGACAACAACTAAATTTTTCAGCCGGAAAACAACCACAACAAAATATATTTAGCCTGAAAAAAAAAAATAAAAAAACAAAATGGCGAAGCTGGCTACATGAAAATCTGATAATCCGAAAATCAAAGATTCCGAAAATGCAAAATCTCAGAAAATCTAGCAATATGCCACCAGAAAAGGCTCAACTACTTAAACGCTTCTACATCAGAGGAGTCTTTGGAATCGGCAAGGCCGCGTCCGCCCCTGATGTAACAATCAGCTTTCAGTCGTAAAAATAGCATCGGCCCCTTTGGTTAAACCCCTCGTGTATGCAATACTGGCAGTCACACATACTCACCCCAGATACTCAACTTGGAAGGTACCGTATATCTTCCCCAGTCACACCCGCTCGTACACTTCCAGATATGGAGATCTGAATCACTTGGTTCTGTCAAAAATGTCAAGGTTCCCGACGGCTGGGTGTTATTACTCTTCACCTGATAGATTAACGTCGTGGTGATTGCTTTCTGGGGAAGTATTTAATCCCCCCGGACTCCCCGCGATTCACCTATCCTGCTATTCTAAACCATCAAATCTCCTATTTTTTATTAATTTTTCTAGTTTTTCCGTACCCTTTTCAATTTAATGACCTGCACTCACGACTCTTACTTTATCGGCGTCGACGTTGGCACTGGCTCGGCCCGTGCCTGCGTTATCAATGCCGTGGGCGAGATTCGCGCGACCCACACACACCCGATCACTAAGTGGGAACCGCGCCCAGACTACTTTAACCAGTCCTCTACTGAGATCTGGGATGCTGTCTGCCTCTGTGTGCGTACGGCCATCGAGGAGGCCGCGGTGGACCCTACCACTGTTCGCGGAATAGGCTTTGATGCCACCTGCTCGCTCGTCGTTCTTGACGAAGAAACCGACGAGCCTATTTCCGTCGGCCCAGACTTTAGCAACTCTGACCAAAACATTGTTCTATGGATGGATCACCGTGCCGGTGAGCAAACCGATGCAATCAACGCCACTGGTGCCAACCTTCTCAAGTATGTCGGTGGCGGTATGTCCATTGAAATGGAAATCCCCAAGGCTAAATGGCTTAAAGACAACATGCCCCCAGAGCTTTTTTCTCGCGCCAAGTTCTACGATCTGCCAGACTTTCTTACTCACAAGGCTACAGGCTCTGAGTCGCGATCATTCTGCTCCGTCGTGTGCAAGCAAGGCTACGTTCCCGTTGGCGTGGATGGCTCAAAGCAGGGCTGGTCGCGCGAGTTTCTTGAAACAATTGGGCTCAGCGAGCTTGCTGAAGACAATTTCCGCAAGCTTGGCGGCGTCCATGGTGCCAACGGCTTGTTTCTCTCCGCCGGCGAGCCTCTTGGCTTTTTGACGAAGGATGCGGCTGAAAGTATGGGTCTAACTACACAAGTGGCCGTCGGCGCAGCCGTGATCGACTGCTACGCAGGTTGGATTGGCACCATTGCCGCCAGGTCTAATAGCGAGGCAGCCGATGACGCCGATCCTAGTGTGGTTTCGCACCGCCTGGCAGCGGTAGCTGGCACGTCTACCTGTCATCTAGTAATGTCTCAGAACCCCGTTTTTGTGCCAGGCGTCTGGGGACCCTACCGTGACGTGCTATTTCCCGATCAGTGGCTTGCTGAGGGCGGCCAGTCTTGCACAGGCGAGCTGCTGCACCACGTACTCACAACGCACCCGGCGTACACAGAAGTGAGCAAACTTGCGCTCACAGCACAAATCTCCATTTTTGAGTGGCTCAATGATCACCTCGAAAAGATGGCCGCAGAGCAAGATTCACCCAGCGTAGCCCATCTGGCGCGACATTTTTTTTTCTATGGTGACCTGCACGGCAATCGTTCACCCATTGCCGACCCACGCATGAAGGGTGCTGTGATTGGTCTGGATATGAACTCTGGCTTAGATGACCTTGCCATTAAGTATTATGCTGCTGTTGAGTTTATCGGCCTGCAGACGCGACACATTATTGACAGTCTTAACAAGGCTGGTCACGCCGTTACACAAATCTACCTCTCCGGCGGGCAGTGCCGCAACGGCCTGCTTACGCAAACAATGGCCACAGCAACGGGATTGCCAGTAGTCATTCCGCACTATATTGACGCAGCCGTTGTGCTCGGCAGCGCTATGATGGGTGCTCGCGCGGCGTCGGGCGGCGCGCTCAACTTGTGGGAAATTATGTGCAGTATGACGCGGCCCGGCTCGACCGTGGCGCCCGAGCCAGCAAGCAACGCGACAGCACGCTTGATCAAGGCTAAGTACACTGTCTTTTTAGATATGGCGCAAAAGCAGCAAGAGTACCGCGCGCTGGTGGACAAGGTCGTAGGGGCCTAGAGATGATAGGGCTGTTTCAGGGATTTCATGACTTAATCAAAACAATTCAAAAGTTGTATAGTTTTTCAAACCTCAAATTATAATAATATTAATAGTAATAACAATGAATATAAAAATTAATAGTTGGTACATTCTGTTGACAGTGTTTTTGATGCTGTGTCCCGTTACGCGATGGCGCCATCTTGTCCCGTTTCAGTTCCGTTTCAGGGTTAGGTTATTAGTCACCCTGCGCAAAAGTTTCGTCAGATCAACGTTGACGTCGCTTGTCTCCTTTTAAAAACCTCTTTTTTTCTCCCCATCAGACCCCCGTGTTCTTTATGTTAAGACACATTCGCTTGCTTCGTCCGCTTGTCTTTCCCGTCTGCGCTTCTCATCCCGTTTTTTTTACTGGTTTTAGAATGGCCTCGTCTAAAATTGTGCAGCCCAAGTGGTTTGCTCCCGAAAACACCGACGCCCCGGTGCCGCTCAAGCTTTACAACTCGCTGACCCGGGCCAAGGAGGTTTTTGTGCCTATGCAGGGCAAAAAGGTCACTTGGTACTCTTGTGGCCCGACTGTTTACGATGCAAGTCATATGGGTCATGCGCGTAACTACGTTTCCACCGACATCAACCGCCGTATCCTCCGCGACTACTTTGGCTACGATGTCTTCTTTGTGCAGAACGTCACCGACATTGATGACAAGATTATCATCAGCGCTCGCCAAAACTATTTATTTGATAAGTACAAGGTGGCAAATTTGAGTGCGCTCACGCCCGAAGTTGTTGCCAAGGCCACTGCTGCGTGGGAGGAATACGTTGCAAAGAACTTGGGCAAGTTTGGCGCTCCTAGCAAGCTCGATGAGTTTGCCCTCTGGGTCAGCGCTGTTGATGTGCCCAAGGCCGCTGCGGAAAGCCCCAAGTTTCCCATGCACCTCGAAGCTTCAAAGACTGCGCATGCCGCTCTCGTTGGCGCCAACCTCGCTGATTCTGAGGCCTTTTTGACTGCCGTCAAAAGTGTTCTGATCCCAGTTCTCGATGCTGAGCAGGGTTCCTCTGTCACGGACCCCGCCATTTTCCGCAACTTGCCTGCATACTGGGAGAAGGAGTACGACAATGACATGCGTGCACTGAACGTGCTGCCCAGCACTGTCACCACCCGTGTGTCTGAGTACATTCCTGAAATCATTACTTTTGTTGAGAAGATTGTTAACAACAAGCTTGCTTACCGCACCACTGATGGCAGCGTTTACTTTGACACCAACGCGTTTGACAATGACGGCAAGCATGTTTACGCCAAGCTCCAGCCTTGGAACAAGGGCTCGCAGGAACTCATCGATGAGGGCGAGGGATCACTAACTACCAGCAGCGGCAAGCGCAGCAACAACGACTTTGCTCTGTGGAAAGCCAGTAAACCTGGTGAGCCCGCGTGGACCTCGCCGTGGGGCGAGGGTCGCCCTGGCTGGCACATTGAGTGCTCTGTCATGGCTTCCGAGGTGCTTGGTCAGCAGATCGATATCCACTCCGGTGGCATTGACCTTGCCTTCCCCCACCACGACAATGAGATTGCGCAATCTGAGGCCTGCCACGGCAACCATCAGTGGATCAACTACTTTCTTCACACGGGCCACCTGCACATTGAGGGCCAGAAGATGAGTAAGAGTCTCAAGAATTTCATCACCATCCAAGAGGCGTTGCAAAAGTACACTGCGCGCCAGCTCAGATTGGCATTTGCCCTGCAGCAGTGGAACAATCAGTTTGATTTCAAGGAGAACTTTACTGAGGTCCGCAACTATGAAAACACTGTCAGCAAGTTTTTCAGCAACATCAAAGCGCTGCTGCGTGAGAATGACTCCGCTATTGCCGGTGGCGCTATCATCGCCACGAAGATCAGTGAGAACGAGCACAAGTTGCTGGCTGCGTTAGACGACGCTAAGATCGGCGTGCACAACGCGTTTGCCGACAACTTGTCCGTCCCTGCTGCGCTTTCAGTCATCTCCGACTTGATTACAAAGACCAACGTTTACCTAACCGACGTTGGTCGCGAAGCCAGAGCCGAGGTGCTCTTTGACGTTGCGACTTGGGTCACCAAGAACTTTCGCATCCTGGGTTTCCAGGTCAGTGCTGACGGCATTGGCTGGGCTAGCGAAGGTCAGGAAAGCTCCGTTCAAGCCGAGGACGTTGCACTTCCCTACGTTGAGTCGCTTTCCCGCTTCCGCGATCTTGTTCGCGCCAAGTCCATCGCTAAGGCGCCCTACGCCGAGCTGCTGGCGGCCTGCGACAAGCTCCGTGAGGAGCTCATTGATATGAGCGTCTCGCTCAACGACCGTGCTGACGGCCCTGCACTTGTCAAGTTTATCGACGAGCGCGAGAAAGCGGAGCTCATTGCTCAGCGCGAGGAAAAGGAGCGTAACCTTGCTGAAAAGGAAGCCCGTCGTCTTGCCCGTTTGGAGGCCGAGGAGGCCAAGAAGCGCGAGGAGGCCGAGAAGGCCAAGGTCCACCCAAAGGACCTCTTCCGCTCCCTGCCCGACGTGGCTGAGTGGGACGAGAGCGGCATCCCCGCCGTGCTCAAGGATGGTACTGCTGTGACCAAGAGCCAGATCAAGAAATACAAGAAGCAGCTCGACGTGCACACCAAGCTCTACGAGAAGTATAACAGTAGCGCGTAAAGGCTAGCATGAGGCCAGTTTTTTTGTAAATTTGTAGTCCATCTTGTTTTCTTTTATTTCAATACAGTTATCTAATCTTCAAAAGCTTTGATTTTTAAAAAGGCCAATGTGGGCTGTATATCTTCATGTCTTTAGTAAGACTTTGCCCAGTGACATCCATGTTTTGTATTTGCACTTGCGTACATGCCTGTAGAATCTTCAGCTGAAACCAAACGCCAAAAACCTTCTCCTTTTTTTTTTTTTTTTTCAGCCCAAAAAAACTTACGCACACACCCTCAGGCACCACCACCACTACTCGCGGGTCTCCCTCAACACTCGTTTTATCTTCTCGTTGTAAGTCTTTTTTGCTCTGTCTCGATGTTTGGGACCCGGTTGGCTTTCGCTGAACTTTCTTTTCGATCTGAATCTTGCTAACCGTTTTTTTTTTTTTCTTTTTTTTTTTTTTTTTTTTTTTTTTTTTTTTTTTTTTTTTTTTTTTTTTTCCTTCGCTCAGCCCGCTAGCTCGTCAGGCTAAACCTAAATCCCTCTCTATGCCCCGACGACGACTAAAGCTCCGCTGTCTGCTCTTGGCGGCGTGCCCGGGGCTCGCGCAGCTCCAGGTGGAGCAGGTGCAGCCCCCTACTATTGTCAACAATATTGGACGCATGGGCCTGGCCGGCCAGTACTCCGGCATCTCGCAATACACATACGTAGGTCAGCAGGCGCAGACGGACACGACCCCTTATTTCGATTCTATCATCTCGCAGCTTGATTCTGACGAGTTTACTCACCATGGCACTACCGATGGCCGGGTCAGCGGCCGCTGCCAGATTGATGAGATGGTCTACCTTACCGGAAACTTCACCAAGGTCGGCAGCAAATCCACACCCGGTGGGCTGCTCGCCTTCAACGCTTCTTCCGGCGAATATGCCCCAATCGCGAGAAACTTTAGCGGCGCTATCTCGACACTTTACTGCGACACCAGCAACAGCACTATCTACGCCGGCGGTAATTTTACTTTTCAAAACGCCTCTGGTGTTGCTGTTTTCACCCCAGCGGATAATTCGTGGACTCTACCAGGCTTTGGCGGTTTTGCGACCGGTGCGCACGTCAACTCCATCACTTACTTCAACGATAACATTATTTTTGGTGGCCAGTTCAGCGGCCTTGCCAACGAATCCTACACTAGCCTGGGTGGTAGCAGCACCAACAGTACTAGCAACGTCACGACCCAAGACCCCCAGCGCGTGAGTTTCCATGCCGCAGATGTGTTTGGTGGTGGCTCGCTCGAAGATACCGACCCACGCAGTATTGTGTGTCCCTCGAATACGTCATCATGGCGCATGCAGCAGGGAAGTGTTGGCTCGTGGAATGCGCTTTGGCCCTATAGTTTTAACCCCACGCGCATTCGCATTTACAACTTGCGCGAGTCCGGCGCCGGCGTCAGCACATTTCGTTTGCTTTCCTTCCCATCCAACGGTATTATGAACCTCACCTTCACTAACTCTTCGCGCTCGGAACCCTACTACTGCGATGCCTGGTGCTCGCTGCCCATGAGCAGCGACCAGGAGTACGTAGACTTTGAGTTTGTCAACCCCATTGCCACACGGGGCCTGCATATTGACGTACTCGACACGTACAACACCAACGGTGGACTCTCGGGTATCGAGGTCTTCCACGATGACGCTTTCACTTATGCCAACGAAACGCTGAACCTAGCTGACACATGCTCTGGCACGTCGGCCTCGGGTAGCTCCGAGCTCACGGGCGACTTTGAAAACCCTGATGTCAGCGGGATCACCTACATATCTGTCGACGTGGAGAGCACAGCGCAAAGCGAGGCCATCTCGGTAGAATTAAATCCCAACATTACACGTGCAGGCAACTACTCCTTAACGCTCTTCACGCCCGGTTGCGTGCAGGACGGCACCTGTGGGCGCCGCAGCGGCGTCAACGTGTCGGTCCGCGCGCGTGAGCAAGATGAACCCACAACCATTACGCTTTACCAGACGAACAACTACGACAAGTATGACTTGCTCTTTACGGGCATGTTTGATAAACCCTCCGACAGTTTTAAGCCATCCGTTACAATCAAACCCATTAGTAACCCGGAAATTCCATATCGCTTTGTTGCCGATCGCCTGCAGACTGTTCTCCACTCCGTAGTTGTCCAGGACTCATTGACAATTAGAAATATTTTCGAGTTCAACAGCGCCAACTTCACATCTCTAGACAATAACACTATTCCTGTTGGCAACACCACGATTAATCAAGCTGGCGCGCTCCTAAGCGCTTCGGATAGCGTGAATGCATTGTTTGTTGAAGGTGACGAACTTTTCGTAGGCGGTAACTTTAGTAGCAACGGAACGCTGGGCGCCGGTATGTTCAAATTTGGCAAAAACGACACCACCGCCCAAGCTCTCAATGAAACTGGGTTTGCGGGCCATGTCAATGGATTTCAAAGCTTTTCGCAGGATAGATTTATTATATTTGGTAATTTTTCAACCAACGACAAAAGCACTCGCAACATTGCGTTTTACACTATTACCAACAACTCGTGGAGCCCTGTCCAGGGTGGCATCGACGGCGAGGTCACCAAAGCAAACGTGCTCAAAGTTGCTAATCAATCTCTAGTGGGCTTTTCTGGCAACTTCGCCACTGTCTTTACAAACACTTCACACGCGCTTACCTCGAAAAATTCAGCATTCTACTTTCCCGAAGAAAATGCTTGGTTACAGGAGTCATCTCTAAACCAGTACTATTTGAAAGCGCGACTATCAGAATGGGCGTCATACAATAACACGATGATTTACGCTGGCAGTCTTGTCTGGTTTGATTCAGCCTCTAGCGGTTCGTCGTTTTTGAACGACGATCTTTCACTTTCCAGTACTCCCTACACGTTCATTTCCAATCCGATTGCAGGTAACTCTACCAGATTAACTTCAAGAAACACGATCTTGCAGTCAAGCGAAAATTCCGTCAACGCGGGCGCGTTTGCCAACTCAACTACTATGATTCTCGCTGGCCATTTTGGTGCTGAATCGCAAAACTCGATTTTTCATAATCTAATTATGGTTGATAGCGATTCCGGTTACGTGACGGGCCTTCCTAACGGTACTATTGATTTGAACTCAACATTTTATGAACTATATGTACAAAATGACATTTTATACGCCGGTGGCAGTATAACGGGAGAAGTGGCCAACAACCAAGTTTCAGGACTTGTGTTCTACGATCTTAAAAATGGCGATTATAGCAGCATGCAGCCGCCAGTGCTCACGGGCGATCAGGCCGTTGTAACAAGCATTGAGGTACGACCCAATTCCAATGACCTTGTTGTAGCGGGCTCGTTTGAGCAGGCTGGTGGACTTGCCTGCACAAGTCTCTGCGTCTTTGATCTAAGTAGCAATAGATGGAAGAGCCCAACGCCAGGGCTTACTGGCCTTGTTTCTTCAATGGCGTTTATTGGAAATGACCTGCTTGTATTTGCTGGTGACTTGACGCTTAATAACACGAACGTTTTCCTGGCGCAATACGATTTTAGCACGATGCTGTACACAACGTTTCCGGGGCAGTCTTCAACCCTGCCAGGTCCAATCAATAGTTTTGTGCTTAACGGCAACGGCGTTGACTCTGTTTTTGCTAGTGGTCTCGATTCTTCGAGTGGCGACGCCTATGTGTCACACTGGAACGGCACAGCGTGGAACAGCATTGATAGCGTCATGAAATCCGGTTCCGTTATTACCGAGCTGGTTTTGCTTGAGCTCGCTACCCACCACACTGAGAACAGTGTTTTGGCAGTGAACCAGGTCTTGCTCATGTCCGGTAACATTGAGCTTGAAAACTTTGGTAATGCTTCTGGCGTGTTTTTTGATGGCACGTCGTACCAGGCAGCTTATCTTACAACTACCGACGATGACACCAGCGGTGTGGTTAACTCGTTTTTCTCGCAGCAGTACAAGTCGTTTAGTCTCATTCCGGGCCAGAGCCACATGCGGCGCGGAGTCGTGGTGGTGATCTCAATGGCCATTGCATTTGGCCTCATCTTCTTACTGGTGGGACTCGGTTTGCTCGTGGCGTTTTTCCGGCGCCGCAGCGAGGGCTACGCTCCCGCTCCTAACCGCGTCTCCGAGACGGATATGGCTGAGACAATTCCACCGGAAACGCTGTTTGAGGAGCTCAACTCGACCTCACGGCAGCCACGGCGGCGCATTTCAGGTATGCTATAGTAGCAGCATGGAAGAGACAGTTATTTTAGTGACTTGAAAAAAAAATTTAAAAAAGATTTTTTTTTTAAAAAGATGTACTAGTTTTTTTTTTGTGTGTTCAAGTTTTTTTTGATTATATAGTTCAATTTGATTTTATACTTTTGATAGAGATATCGGATAAAAAAAAATTAATAATAATAGTAATAAAATAGAAAATTAATAACAAAAATAATATTATAATA
>JAJMRT010000075.1:0-13194 GCA_030558065.1 Geotrichum phurueaensis
GGGGGGGGGGGGGGTTATTTTTTTTCTAGTGTAGTATAATTACTTGAGCATTGCTGAGAAAAAAACATTTTTTTTTTCTCTTCCTCTTCTTCAGCACATCACCAGTAACAATCCACCAACAGTAAAACAGCAACAATGGGCTTTTTCTCCTCATCCACGAACCCCGAAGCCACTCCCGATCTGACAAAGAAATCGGCTCGTAAAGTCTGCTGGGAATCACGCGACAAGTACTTTTCCTGTCTTGACAAGCACAACATCCTCGACCCGCGCAAGGACCCGGCCACAGCTCTATCCAAGTGTAAATCAGAGGACATTGAATTCAACCGCGACTGCATCAAAAGCTGGGTAAGAAAAAGTTTGTCTATTTGTTGATCTGTAAAATGCTAACTTTTTTTTTCCCCTTGATTTCTAGGTCGCTTACTTTAAGGAGAAGCGGGTTGTCGAGTACAAAAAGGAGCAGCAGATCAAGGCCCTTGAGGCCCAGGGCGCGCGCCAATTAGACTCCTCCATTAAGATTGAGTAATTAAAAAAAAAAAAAAAATCATCGCTTATCTTTTCGCCATCATCCTTTTCTCATCGTCATTATATTATTATTATTATTATCATTATTGTTATTCTTATTCTTATTGCCATCCCCCACCCATCTTTGTATATAGCCTTCTAAGTATTTCTATTTTTTTATCATGTCAACCAGTGTTGCCGCTGCTGCTCTTACAAAGTCTACACGCCGCGCTGCCATCAAGGCCGCAAAGCCCTTTTCTCATTTTCTCACCGATACGTACAATCGCAACCACAATTACCTTCGCATCTCGCTAACCGAGCGCTGCAACCTGCGCTGTAAGTAAGAAAGAAAAAAAAAACTGTAGAAACTCCATCATCCAACTCCAAATCAACCGATTAAGATGAAAAGAAATGCCATCTAGTTACTAATAGCCCCACCTAGGTGTCTATTGCATGCCGGCTGAGGGGGTTGATCTCTCGCCGCCAAAACACTTGCTCACGACGCCTGAGATCCTGCGGCTTGCGCGGCTTTTTGTCAGCGAAGGCGTCACCAAGATCCGGCTCACGGGTGGCGAGCCGACCCTGCGGCGCGACCTTGTCGAGATCATGGAGGGGCTTCACGCCCTGCCGGGGCTGCAGGAGATTTGCATCACGTCCAACGGCCTTGCACTACACCGAAAGCTTCCCGCGCTGGCGCAGCATGGTTTAACAGCACTAAACCTTTCTCTCGATACCCTCGTGCCTGCCAAGTTTTCTCTGCTCACACGGCGCCCCGAACAAGGGCTCTCGGCCGTTTTGCGCACGCTTGACACTGCTGCCGCGTTGGGCATCCCTCGCATCAAACTCAACGTAGTCGTCATGCGTGGCATCAATGATGATGAGGTCGTCGACTTTGTCAAGCTTGCGCGTGACCGGAACATTCAGGTGCGATTCATTGAGTACATGCCCTTTGGTGGCAACCGCTGGCAAGAACGGAAAATGGTTCCCTACGCCGAGCTCCTCAACCTTATTGAGCAGGGCCTGAGCGACGGCGCGCCGCTTGAGCTGGTCCCCGCCGAGCCTGGCGACACTGCGAAAAACTACGTGCTTCCCGGCAGTGGGTCCGTCGGCTTCATCACCTCGATGACAGATCATTTCTGCGGCACTTGCACGCGCCTGCGGCTCACCGCTGACGGTAACATCAAAGTCTGTTTATTTGACAATGCCGAAGTATCATTACGCGATCGTCTTCGCTCCGGTGCGACTGATGCGCAATTACTAGACACCATTGGCACAGCCGTGCATGGTAAACGGGCCAAACACGCCGGGCTAGGAGACCTTGAGAAAATGAAAAATCGGCCCATGGTACTCATTGGTGGATAATTCATTACCAAAATCTACATAACGCAAAATGTAAAAAAAAAAAAAAAATTCGGGTGGAGCATATATATTCATTAAAAACTTTTCATCTATTCATAGGTGAAGGGGTGCAAAAAAAGCAAAAAAAAAAAAAAAAAAAAAAAAAAAAAAAAAAAAAAAAAAAAAAAAAAAAAAAAAAAAAAAGGTACACAAACAATAAGTCATTACTATACAAGAGGCCATCACTAATGCTTTTTTTTTTCTTTTCTTTCTTCTTCCATGGTGCTTTGTTGTGGCAGTTGTCAAGCTCATTTTAGAATGGGCAAGAAATTGCCAATAATCATCATGGGAATACCAAAGACATCGCGCTTAAGGGTCCAAATACTCGTGGTTTTGATGCCTTTACCCTGCGGCGTCATGAGTGTACATTCCGTCATGTTGGCGCCAATAGAATCACCAAACGCCATGCTTGAAAAAATTTCAAAGTACTCAAGAACTGACTCGTCATCCATGAGCTCAACAATAAAAGTATTGTCGCTAAGCAGGCGCTCAAGGGGCCACCCCGTTAGAATGCAAAACTCGCGGCCCACGGCGGCAATCTTGCCCGTGCGCCGCCACACCACCGTGGGCGTGCCGGAAAAGGAAATATACTTTTCGTACTCCATAAGCGTGCGCTGAAAACACCGCTCCATGAAAATCAAATCATCCTCCTTGAGGGTATTTGTGCACGCAATAAAGGAGGGCCGGTAGCTGGCAATACATTTGGCAATTTTCAGTTGATCCTCGTGTGAGAACCGCGCGCGTATGTACATGGTGAGCTGGTGGTACTCAGAGGTGTAGCTATAGGGTTGCTGTACACGCGCGTAAATGTCCGCGGGCTCAACGTCCCACGAGCGGCTGTTGAGAAACCCGTTGGCGCCGACCGACTGCTGCCGGCGGTCTAAATGCGTGTGAGAGGGCTTAGCCAGTTGTTGTTGTTGCTGTGGCTGCGTAAGCGCGCGGGTTTGGTACTGCTGGTGTTGTTGTTGTTGCGACACCTGCTGGGTAAAGTACGGGTTGTTATGTAGCGAGGGCTCTGGATCGCTGTCGTAGCTATTTCGCGCGCCGTATATGGCCAAATTGAGATTGCCGTTGCTTCCGTATCCTGAGGTCCCGTTGCCATACCCGCCACTGTTACTGTTATGGTGGTTGGTGCTGGTATTAAAATTAAGGGGATTGTTAGCATTGATATTAATGGTATTATTAGTGCTGCTAGTGTTGTTGTTGTTGGTACTGTTGATGGTGCTTCCACCGGGGCTCCTTGCAATCGTAAACGAGATGGGCCGTTTAGGGTTTTTCGCATTTTCCAGTTGCCATTCGTGCAGGTTTTGGTTTTGCTTATTTTGAATGTTTTCAATCGTTTCAACGGCTTCCAGCACTTCGCTAAAAGTTTGACCGTGCGCCGTGGCCGAAGGACTGTAGGCAAGTGTATACTGATTAAGTTTGGCGTTAGAGACGGGGAGCCGCAAATGAGGCTCGAGCTGCTGGTGATGGTGCGGGTGATGGTGAGAATGTTGATGCTGTTGCAGCTGCTGCGGCGAGCGATCTTCACTAGTTGTAAATGATGATGGGCTCACGGAAGACCGTGCCGCGTCAATATATGGTGAAGTTGAGTGCAAATGGGTCGTGGGTTTATTTGAAATAATGTTGCCAATAAGGCAGTACTCAAGATTCGCCGACACTGATTGAAACTGCTTGTTGTTGCTGCCATCACTGGGGTTGCCAACGGGCTGGGGCGATGAGCCTGGGTCCGCTGCCCACCCGCGCTTGGGGAAGATCTTGGGTTCGCTAGATGCAGCAGCCGCGTGTGTTACTGTTGAAAAGGTGAGATTATCGTTATTTTTATGGGACTGCACATTGTAGGGCAAAAGACTCGTAGGCGGTTCCTGCGGGGTAGAGAATGAGTGCTGCTGATGGTGAGCAGGATGCGGTTGGTCCGAGCCCAGCGACGCCACTGCTGCTGCTGCTGCTGCTGCTGATGATGATGATGATGATGATGTTGTTGTTGGTGGTGTTTTGCTGAATTCAATTTGCTCCGATTCTGCTTTAAGCTCTGTTTTCAGTTTTGAACCCGAGCGCGCTGGCGCCGGCAGCTCTTGCGGGTCGCGTTTTTTCGCTTTGGCTGCGTCCGATCCCGTTGGTTTCGTGCCACCCTCGGTCATGTCGGCAAGATATTTCGCCTTTTTCCTCACGCCGTCGCGACAGGTATCGGCAAACCCGCGCTCCACGCAGCGCTCACACGGCCGGTTATTGTCACACGTCAAATGCGTTCGCTGGCAGTGCACACACGCACGCGTTGCCTTTCGGCGCTTTGGTTTTCCTGTTCGCGGCTACAAATAAAAAAAATTTAAAAAAAAAAAAAAAAAAAAAAGAGGTAAAAAAAAAAAAGCCGTTGTTAGCATTATTTTATTATTATTTTTTTATTTTATTTTTCACCATATATCCGAAAAAAAAAAAAGAAGGAAAAACTGAATACTCACGCTTATTACGACGCCGGGGGGATATTCCGAGGCCGCTGCAGCTGCCGCGAGGGCCTTTGGAAAGGGCTTTGTGGATGATGATGATGGCGGTGGAAGCTGTTGTGCATTTTGATTTGTTTGGACCTCAGACATGGCGATACCTTCGAGGAGGAAAGTGAAAAAATAATAATAAAATGAAATAAAACAAAGGTTGGTGCAAAGGAGAAGAAGAAGAGGAGGAAAGTCGGAAAAGGATTAACAAAAGTGGGCAGTAAAAACTGGCAGAGTAAAAAAATGGTCCAACGGAGAGTCAGGCTTGAATTTTGCCGAAAAAAATAAATAAAATTGAAGAAATAAAACTAGTATCAACAGTAATATAACTAGTACTAATTTTAATAGTAATAATAATATTATTATTATTTAAAACAAAAATAAATCAAATGTTTGATAAAAAAAAAGAATAGTCAAAGATAACTGGGCTTTACAAAGTTGGAAGCAGATTAGTGGAATACCTCCAGCGACCATGAGTCTAAAGTTATTGCCGTGGGCTACCATCATGTCAGTTAAAAACAAGAGGCAATTTTTTTTTTTTTTTTCAATTTAATTTTGAATTTGACTTTGCAAATGAAAAATTGATCCGTTCGGAATCTTCAACGAGGCCGAAGAAACAAATGGTTTTAGTAGACATTGATTATTGGCAATTGCTATTGTTGTCATTTGTCTTATTCGTGTCAATGCACAAACCCTTTTGACCCTTTTGATCTAGGCCCCGCCAACTTTGCACGCTGTTTACTCTTTTTTCTTAGTTATTCTTTCGTTTTCAAATCGCTGTCTATCATCTTCCGGCGCCTTTCAAATCAGAATAAATAAAAATGAAAAAATAAAAATAAAAATACCTGCAACGGTGTCGTCCACGCATGTGGGGAAGCCTAACCACGATAATTTTTGTTTTCGTGGCGGTGACCTCTGGTAAGTTTCGTTTTTTCCTTTGAGAAAATTCTCATTTCACCTCCGGTTGTGACTTGCGCAATGACATTTAAAACCAAATGACTAAACGTCTCACCTTTAATCATCGACGACAACGAACCACGGCAATTGCGCGGACGATAATTTCAGTTTCACACTTACTCCGTTCTCATATTTACACTCATTTTCTATTTTCAAGGAAAAAAAAAAACTCCAAACTTCCCTTCTCTTGTTTTTCTCCAGGATCAAACGGTGGTAGTAGTTAGTATATAGTGTATACATATAATCCCAGTTCAGTCTGCTTGGACTAGCTATCAAACCGACCACATTACTTTCTCTCTATAATGTCTCGTACCTGTCAATTGCGATCAGTGCGGCTTCTTCAAAAGGTATAGCCCTGCCTCTCGTTGACTGCTTTACTAGTTCGTAGTCTGTGCTTTTTTCGCTAACTTTTTTTTCCCCAGCCATCCGCCAGCTTTGTCTCTCGCCGCAGCGTGTCATCCCTAAATGCGTTGCCATTGTTTTTGATTCAAACTTCTTTTCTCAATAAAGTATGTTTTAACTTTAAATATCCCCGGTCAATTGGGGCCAACCCGTCTTATTGATTGACGGCTTATTGAGTTGCTGATCTGGCGCTTGATCTCTAACCCACATTTTCGTACTTTTATCAGTTTGGAACCGCCGACCCTGCGTTTACCAATTCTCAATGTGCCAATTCGCTGCGTCTTCCTGATTTAAATTTTTTTTCTGTCTCTACTACCAGCATTGCACCCTTGGCTCAATCGCTTGTCAGTGCTAGCTGCCGCTGGCTCGGCTTAATTCAGCACTCGCTTAGCGACACTTTTACCAAAACAGTAAGCAGTGGGTCTCACGCTGCGAATGAAATTAAGGTTAACTCCGACACCCAAAAGATGGATACTGACACTAAAGATCCAGCAGATCACACCAGCGTTACCACTAATGCTGCTACAACTACTACTTCTGCTGGTGGCAATAGCTCTGGCGGTACTGCTGAGGCACCCAAACCTAATAAGAAAAATAAAGAAAAGAAAAATAGCAAGCCGCAGCCCGCCAAGGTTGAGATTCCCATCACCCCCAATATGGTTGATATTCGCGTGGGTCATATTATCAAAGCCATCAAGCACCCTGATGCAGACTCACTCTATGTGTCAACTATTGACATGGGCGATGAGACCGGGCCTCGCACTGTATGTAGCGGTCTTGTTAACCATATTCCACTTGACGCTATGCAAGACCGGCTTGTTGTTGTTGTGGCCAATCTTAAGCCCGTCAAGATGCGTGGAATCAAGTCATCTGCCATGGTCCTTTGTGCCGCCAACGACACCTCCGTTGAGTTTGTCAACCCGCCCGCAGGATCTCAGCCAGGCGAAAGACTCTTTTTCGAAACTTACAATACGTCTGAGCCTGAGCCCGTTCTCAGCCCCAAACGCAAAGTTTGGGAAACCTTGCAGCCAGGGTTTGCTGCCAATGAGCAACGCGAAGTCGTTTTTAGAAAGGATGGAGATGAGGAGCGTAAACTGGTGAATAAGCATGGTGTCCAGTGCCTGACGTCGTCTCTTGTAAACGTGCCTGTGCGATAAGTTATCTATACATATATCCATGTAAACTTTTTTTTAATTGTAAATATTAACGTCACCAATTGCACTGGTGATCTTCACTGGTTTTAAGCTGGCTGGTATCGCTCCGATTAGAGAGAGGGAATTTAACATATTTCGGACAAGAGCGAAAAAAAAAAAAAAAAACTTATCAGTATACTGTCACTAGAAAACAAACTTTTGAATCACAATTATGTGAGCATAGTATATTTAACCTTTGGGACAGCCCGCACGCATACTGTCTATATTTTAAACCAGGTATTTGTGTGCAACAAAAAAAATAAAACTATACAAATAAAATGAATAGTTTGTAATTATACCATATTATACTTTTTTTTTTATCAGTTGAAAATTTTCCAAATCTATGGGCGCGTGTTTGTGTTTCTCGTTTGATAAGGGCCTGCTATCGATCACACAACCCTCATATACCCTCTCACGACATAATAGTAAACGCCATGGTGTTCAAACCCGATTGCTGAAATAATTTTTATTAAATAAATATAAATTAAAAACAGTTTCTTATTGCTATTTTTTTAATCTTTTTTTCTCTTGTTTTTTCACAAAAAGGTTTGTTTTTTTTGTTGACGATTTCTCACTACTCCAGCATCTCTGGTCAATAGTTAACGATTTGCAAGAAAATGTCAATAAATTTTAAATTATTCTACATTGTATTTGCCTACTGCCTGGGTACACTTCAGTTTGGCTATCATCTTGTAAGTATAACACATTAGCTGCTGCTGCTGCTGGCGCTTTTTTCGTTGTGCATTTGGTCTGCCCATACACAATGGGGCTGACTTTAGCACTGACGTTTTTAACTCCGACTAACTCTGAGTGAAATCCGCCTACTCCAGGCAGAGCTAAATGCACCAGAAGCCTTCATCTCGTGTAGGCATCTTGCACAAATAGATGGTCACGATTGTATTCCAATGACGGTTAAGGATATTGGTAGGTTTTTGAAATTACATCTGTTTGATAATTACTTTCTTTTTTTTTGTTTTTCAAGCTTGAATTCACTATTGCAGCGCTAAATTTGCTAATACATTTCTTCAGGCATTGTAACCTCGATATATTCTCTCGGCGGGCTTGTGGCGGCATCCATCTGCGGACACATTACTGGCAAGTACGGTCGCAAAACTATAGCATTGTTTGCCAATATTCCCTACATTTTTGGCGCGCTGCTCATGAGCAGCGCGCAGACCATTCTCCAGCTTGAGTTTGGCAGGTTCCTCTGCGGATTGGGCGCGGGGATCTCGGTCGTCGTAGTGCCTCTCTACCTCAACGAAATCAGCCCCATGGCGCTGCGTGGGCGATTTGGGTTTATGTCGCAACTAGCCATCAATTTAGGCCTTTTGTTGGCTCAGACCCTAGGGCTATTGTTTAGTGACTATGGCCGCTGGCGCTACATTTTTGCAGTAGGCGCGGGATTAGGAGTGCTAAATGCCATTTTGGTTTTGACGACGCCAGAGTCGCCAAAATGGCTGGCCACGGCTGGCCACCTGCGCGCGGGCCGTCGCTGCCTGGAGTATCTCCGCGACTCGACTAAAGTTGACCACGAGTTTGACTCTTACACCAAGCCGCAGCGCGGCACCGAAGAGGAAACCCTACTCATAACTGCCGAATGCAACAGCGACGAAGACAACAATAATGATTTTGACTCCGAGGCCGCTGCTAGCTTGCCCTGTTACCCTGGCACAAAATCTATCTCCATTTGGAGATTTTGTAGCGGGCGAAAGTTTCGCCGGCAGTTCGTGGCAGTTGTTGGGCTAATGGCGTTCCAACAAATCTGCGGCGTCAATTCCATTGTTTTTTATAGCGTCGGGGTGCTAGCGGGCCTGCTCCCACGGCTGGCGCCGGCGCTTAACTGCATCATCTCGACTGTTACGTGTGTGGTTGTCATTGCCTCGGCAGGCATTGTTGACAAGCACGGGCGCAAGGTGTTGCTTTTGACATCCATAGCCGGCATGACAATAACGGCAGCTTTATTGGGCTACAGTATGGAAATTGGCAGTGCTGCCCTTGCCGCTGTATCTGCTACAGCGTTTGTTGCTTCCTTTGCCTTGGGCTTGGGCCCTGTGCCTTTTATGATGGTGCCAGAGCTCGTGGCACCCGAAGCTGTCAATGCCGCGCAGAGTATTGGCACCGCCGTTAACTGGTTTTCGCAATTTCTTGTTGTAAGTACTATCATTGACCACAGGTAGCTGAGCCAATAGAACATTACCCGCATGTGCATTGATCAATCATGTACTAACAAACACAAATCTGTTAATTATTGTTTTTTTAGGGATTTTTGTTTCTTTTCCTTCAACAGAGTCTAGGCGGTCGAGCCTACTATGTATTCACTCTAATTGGGTTTACGGTAAGTTCAAGACACTCACCACGTACCCTCAGCGTGATTTTCTTCTGGCCTCATATAAATAAGGTTCCCCAAAAAAAAAATTCCTTTTGGAGATTTTGAAACCTGAATGCTGTTGGTTTAGTTATGTTATAAGTATATGCTAACACTTAAATATGTTTAGGGTACGGTGTTTACGTGGTACTGCGTGCCTGAAACGAAACACAAGACAACCATGGTCGAAGTGTGGGCAAGGTAACCAATTTCACTAGTGTGTTACTTACAGCTTTTTCAGCCTTGCAGTAAAATCGCTATATTTACTTATATAAGCACTGTTGTTGTTGTCTTTTTTTTTAGTTTTTAGCTCTGAGCAGCGCAAACTAATCATGCTTGCACTGGCCACTAACTGTACACAACTGTTTTCATGTAAAATACTAAAAAACGCAGTCGAAGTAGTCCTAGCATTACTAGCAGCCCGGACTTTGACTTGAAGACTTTTTTTTTTTTTAAATTCCAACAGAAAAATATCTAGATACAATGTTCAAAATTTTAGACTCTTTTTTTCGTATCTTCTTTGCTGATGGTTTTGCTTAATTAAAGGAGGTTATTGAAGTTTTTGCTGCGGGTCTTTGGTATCGATCTATGAGATTTCGTGTATGTCAGATATCCTCGGCGCATGGAGTTACCCATGAAGAATTAGTCACCATGAAACGTCAAAATCTTTTTCAAATGCTAATAGTGTCATGTTCTTAGTCTCATTAAAATATGTTTATAGCTACATAACTTCTTTTTGTGTCTTATTGTTCTTGAATTTAACATCTAACTTCTATAGATATTAAGTCAATAAACAGAACTTTCATCTATCTATCTTGTATAGTAATGTCAATTAACTGTAAATTGAAGCTGTATATGATCTATTTAAGCTGATTTTGTTTCAAAAAAAAAAAAAGGTAGTTTTAATCTTGACCACATCGCTTCTCAATGTGTTTCTTCGACTTATCATTTTACCTTTCAGATCACGATACTCAGCAATTGTGATGCATACTGGCTATTCACTTCAAAACTTTAGTTGCGCTTGACTTACACGTGACTGGTGACTACTGTATTCCAAATAAGGCAGGAGACATAATACGTATATTTTGTCCCAGTGTATATTCTGTCATCAGCACCACCCAGCTCTCAAAATCCCCTCGCTCAAAAACCTCATCATACCCTTACCCACAAAAGTCAAGTCGCCTCCATCCAGTGCTCATTCAGCCAGCCGGGTAAACCGATTTCTTTTCAAAATTATGCTTAGCTAATGGCTGACCCTCCATCCCAGCTGGGTGAAATTTTTTTTTTTTATTTTCACTGTGCGCTTGCAGTCGCACTCAAATTTTTCTCTCTCTTTTTTCCCTCTCCTTTTCTACTCTTACTGTCTGTCTTTTTGAAGGTCATACACAGAATCACACAAAGATGCCTACCAGATTAACCAAAACCAGAAAGCTCAGAGGCCACGTTTCCGGTACGTACAAATAACGAATGAAGGATTTTATGTTGGTTGGTTATTGTTGGAGATTTGTTGAAAGCAAAGAGAGCAAACGACCGAACGAGCAAATAGCAAAACTATCGACGATGGCTTCAAGGGAAACTTACAGTAATTCGAGGATTTTTTTTTCACTTTTTTTTTTTTTTTCAATCGGATTTTATGGGTGCATATTGGGATTGAGGGTCAGCAGTGCAATTTTTTTTCTGATATAAGAAGTTTGGAGCTGCTGCGTGCTGGCGGTATAATGGACGACTTGATTGGACTTGTTGTGTTTGTTGAATCACAATGCTCATCGGCCCCTTGGATCAGATATATTCTTGTTTCGCTTCTACTATTTTCGCTGCTATGTTTTGCTCTCGGCGTTTTTTTTTTTTTCTTCTCATCGCCATTAATACCAATCAGCACACATGTTAATTTTTTTTTTTATTTTTCTTAATACTAACATTTTTCTTTTTTTTTAGCCGGTCACGGTCGTATCGGAAAGCACCGCAAGCATCCCGGTGGTCGTGGTATGGCTGGTGGTCAGCACCACCACCGTACCAACATGGATAAGTACCATCCCGGTTACTTCGGTAAGGTTGGTATGAGATACTTCCACAAGCAGCAGAACCACTTCTGGAAGCCCGTCCTCAACCTTGACAAGCTCTGGACTCTTGTCCCCGCTGAGAACAGAGAGAAGTACATTGCCTCTGCCTCTGCTTCCGCTGCCCCTGTCATTGACACTCTGGCTGCTGGCTACGGCAAGGTTCTTGGTAAGGGTCGTCTTCCTAACGTCCCTGTCATTGTTAAGGCTAGATTCGTCTCTGCTCTTGCCGAGAAGAAGATCAAGGCTGCTGGTGGTGTTGTTGAGCTCATTGCTTAAATACAACGAACGATAGAAAATGTATTTTTTGTGTCATATAATTGAATTTTTAATGAGTATGGATTTTTGTAAACAATTTGTGCTTTACTTTGAGAATGCATGTGGGCATATCTTTAATCTCAGATGCTCGTTTAGAGAATAATTACTCGCCAGGACTTGACTTTATAAAGTCAAAGGTTTGAAAAATACATACATACATTTGGCAAGTTGAAACTTACATTGTTTATTTTTGTTTCTTGTGTGCTGCTTATTTACTGTGTTGACGTCCCCAATCAACAAAAACTTTTTGTTGTCTCCTTCTTTCCTTTATCTCCATCACCCAGCCTCATCAAACTAATAGCCACAAATGTGCCAAGAAGAACCCATCTGGCAAGTCGAGGACTCGATCCCTCCGGCTCTTAAGGAGCAGATCGAGTTTTTGAAAAACTCGCCTACACTTAACAAGACGTCCAACAACCCCATCATTAATCTGTTTACCTTCCTGCATATTGTGAGGCAGCTCAAGATCACTCGCCGCACTGGTTGGGTTGATTTTGGTATCGTCGACGCCGGTAAGTATACTGATTTCTTTTATAATTATTTCGTCGCGGGCAACTCTGCTAACCCCCTTGCATAGAGTCTATTTCCGATCACATGTACAGAATGGGCATCATTTCCTTCCTCACCAATGACAAGTCACTTGATACCAACCGCTGCGTCAAGATCGCGCTAGTTCACGATATGGCCGAGTCAATCGTAGGCGACATCACTCCCGTGGCCCCTATCAGTAAGGAGGAGAAACATCGCCGTGAGTTTGAAACAATGCAGTACCTGACAGCGCAGCTGCTTGCGCCCTTCAACCCTGTGGCGGCACAAGAGATTATGGATTGTTGGAACGAGTATGAAAACGTTGCCACGCCCGAGGCGCGCTTTGTCAAGGATGTTGATAAGTTTGAGCTGCTCATGCAGTGTGTCGAATACGAGCGCGACACTAAAGGCAGCAAGGGCCTCGAACAATTCTTGTCTGTTCGTAGCAGCATTAAGACCAAGGAAGTGGGCGAGTGGGCCGACGCTGCAATTGCCATCAGATCGGAATACCTGGCGTCGCTGGAGGAGAAAGATAAGGCCTAAAGGGTATCTTGTTATTTTAATGATGGCTCTCATGCCATACGATATCTACATATATACACCTATTTATATTACTTATAGTTTATACTATTTAGAACCCCATTTTATGCTGTTGTTTTTGGTATTGCTGCTGTTGTGCTGTTAAGGTGACAAAGGAAACCTAAGACAAAAGATTATCTGTAGAATTACCTTAAACCCATTGTGAAAATTGGGACTTTACATAAAAATTTTTTTTTTCTATCAAACCCAAAACTAAGGTCATCTTCCCTTTCAGATCACAAGCCAAAGGCAACGACATACAGACAAAAAAAAAAAATGAAGGTCCTTGTGGCAGACGAAGATTCCGGTAGCATTAAAGGTACGGTAAACGCTTAATTTTTTTTCTTTCTTTCTAGCAGAAGGTATTGGTTTGGACCAGGACTAACAGTCAGTTGATAGAAATCGTG
>JAJMRT010000075.1:13294-57730 GCA_030558065.1 Geotrichum phurueaensis
TTTTTTTTTTTTTTTTTTTAATACAGGTTATGGCCGCGAGAAGTGACGGCTCAGTTCAGATTTACAGTCTTAACGACCCCGCAGAGCCTTTGCATGAATGGGGTCCGGGAACCACGATGACAACGAGCAACAGTACTACCGACCGCGTGGTGGAGCTGCTGGTGTTACCCCGGATGCCACAACAAGAAAAGGGTACCGCGGTGGTGCTGAGTTGCAGTTTGGAGGGAAAGATTGTCAAGTTTAGCTTAAGCGCCAAGTACAGCGAGTCAGTAACGGATTCTCTCACAGTCAAGGGACCCTTGGATGCGATTACTGTGCGCGAGGGCAGTGCTACTCCCGACTACGCCAGTTTTGTTGCTGCCGTTGGTGGCCAGGAACGTGAAACCGAGATTTACAAGTTTGAATGGGCCACGGGTATTAAGCAAGAAGAAGGTGAAGAGGAGACCAAGAGTACCGCCACATCGCTTTGGCAGGCGCGCAATGTTAAAAATGACCGACTGCATCTGCGTGTTCCTGTATGGATCCGTCATATTGCTTTTCTCTACACGGGTGTGGAGAACCGTTACAGGTTGCAGGTTGTAACGCGGTCGGGACTTGTGCGGTTCTACGATAGCACCGAGGGCCGGCGGCCGCGGCAAGAGGTGCGCGTGAGCCACGAGCCCGTCTCCGCCGTGGCCTACTCGGCTGTTACCGATGACATTGTCGTCTCCGACACCAAGTCGAGCACCTATTTGCTCAGCCCCCAGGGCAACGGTACTAAGGCCGAGGCCGGTGCCGCCGTGGCTGACGCGCCGCTCAAGATGCGCGGCAAGCTCACTGGCAGCACTGGTGCTGTCAAGGCGCTTACATTCTACGGTATTTCCGCCAATCTTATTGTCGCTGGCGGTCTTGACCGTTACCTCCGCGTGTTTGAAAATGCCGATGGCCGCGCCTGTGTCGGCAAGGTGTTTGTTGGTACCCATATCACGGCCGTTGCTGTCATTAGTGGATTTGAAGATGAGGTTGAGGGTGATGAAGATGTCGACGCTGCTCCTGTTAGCATTAAGCGTGAGCGCGACGAGGACGATGACGAAGGTGACGAGCTGTGGGAGAAGCTCGAGGAGGTTAGCAACACGACTGCCAACAAGTCAAAGAAGAAGAAAACTCGGGCAGAGTAAAATAAAATAAAATTAATAAATAGATGGTATACTTTTAGTTATTGCTTCTTTTTTTTTTCTAGTTATGGCTGGAGAGAGCTGATGTTTTAACTTTTGAATAAACTGGTAGATTAATAGATGTGCCAAAAAAAAAAAAAAAAAGGGTATTATGAACATGCTCTATCTAGATCAATCTTTTAGTTGAGATAGGTTTGTATCTTAACTAGTTGTAGACATGCGCCAGTAACGACAAATTGTTTATCTCTAGTGTATAAATGCTAAAGCACAAGTGCGTCCGTAGCGTTATTCAAGTGTTATCATGGTTTATTTCTCAAAAGCTAAATTCCATCTACCTGAAGCTAGTCTTTCTACGGAATTGGTAGCATCTGGAGCATTTAGACCATCTGGAAAGCATGTCAAAGTCTTTCCCTTTGTAACCTGCTCGTTTATGAATAAAATAAGCAAATAAAAATAAAACAAATAAACTATAATGGCTAGTCTGAGATGCTAGTTCCAGATCACGATTAAACTACGCTAGCTAATTTGCTGGTATGCTAGCCACGCCCACCAAAGTACACAATCCAAAAAAAAGAGAGACATTGTCGATAATCGATGATTGTAAACCAATTCCCGTTTTCAGACAGCTTTGTTCAAAAAGCATTATACAGACCACAATTGCTGATATTGAAGGCTTTCTTATTTTTTTTGCATGTCTACTTTGTGTGTTTTCTTTCTCCTTTTCTCTCCCCTGGATCCATTTTTTTTTTCCAAACGGTTTTTAAACCCTTGCCAAAATTAAACAATGAGACATCTTAAGGGGCGTCATCAACTGTTCAGGTTGGCGACCAGAGTAGTTTAAATATATATATATATATATAAAGAATCTCCCACAAAGTAAACAAAAATTGGATTTCGTTGAAATTTTTATTTATTTATTTATTATTATTCTCTATTCACCCTATATATAGTTTTTTATTGGTGATTTGGCCCAGCCTGTGGTTTTGATGTACATTCCGAAAAAATAACGGCACATTAACCTTGGGTGTTGAAAGTGAAATAGACCCACAAAGAGAGACTTTGAAAAAAGATTTTTTTTTTTTTTTTTAAAAAAAAAGAACCAATTAAATGGTAATACATTTGCTTACTTTTTGGCGATTTATTTTTTTACTTTATTTATTTATTCAATTTTTTTTTGTGGATGTGTTGTCGGTTTCAGGGATTTTGGCAAAAACCGTTTGATATTTGATACTTTTTTAAGCTTAAAAAGTTAAAAAATATATATATATTCCGAGCGCAAATCAAATCCTCCACTTTTTTCAAAATCAACAAAAACAACAACAATAAATATCTGTAGACATGAATTGGTTTAGGCATAAAAGACAATGCCTGTAGACCAGTTCATTTATTACAAAAAAAAAAAAAAGTAGAAATAAGCTATGCTATTTTTAAATAGTTAAAATGGACAATAAACTGATTATATATACAGTAAGCTATGCTAAAATTTATCAATTTCAGGGGGGAGGAGGCTAAAGGAAACAAAGTCATCATTTGCACCTAGAATAATCCAAGGGCATTTGAGGGGGGTTCTAATCCAACTTGTGATATGCAGAGCAGTATCAACTCAGCAAACAATACAATAGAATACAAAAAAAACAACAACAACCCATAACCAAGCAAGAAAAAAAGAATTGTAGAAGTGGGGCTAATGCCAAAAAAAAAAAAAACAGCAACAACAACAACCTGGCAAACCAATTCCCAATGTGCTTGGTCCCTCGCTGCAGCAACTAGTTTCAAAAAAATTTTTTTTTTTTTTCCCTTCGACTTGACCCGCTAATAGCCACCGGTAGATGTGAGAAAAAAAAAACAACAAAAAAACAAAAACCTCCTCTTCTCTTGGTTACAAATTGGCACCGCTGGACTAGCCCTGCTAACTGAGGTATGGTAACCCGTTGTCCACACCCAGAACTTACTGATGCGCATCTAAACCCTGATCATTTATAGATTACAAATCTTGAATCTAATCTACCGGATTTTGCTTCCCCTTTTGCTAGATTTTTTTTCATTCATGTGCTACAGTTTCCTTAACGTGCATGCCCAAGAATAAAAAAAAAAAAAAAAAACAATTGTGAGCTTGGAGCAGGTTCGTGTTACAGGAACCTACCGAGATTTTTTCTTTTTTTTTTTTTTTTAAAAAAATTTTAAGCTTGAGAACTTGATTGATTAACCCTTTGGGCCGTTTTCAAAGGCGGGGGGAGCCCAACAATGGCGGTTTAACTCCATACCCTTTGATGTTCATTTTCATCCCATATAAAAAAAAAATGAATTCTATAGACAGGGTTCTATAAACCTCTGTTTGCAATAGTCCTATGTTTTCATCTACCAAACCAAGGTCTATCACCCAGGGTACCCAACCCCGGGCCCTTCTTTCGCCACGTGAGAATCCTTGCCAGTATTGGAGAGAGAAAGAAAGAGAGTTATCAAGGCTAGCGAATTATATATATATATATATATATTTGTTTGTCTCATGGCCAAGATTCTAAACCATGGATAAAGGCATATGGTACTATATAGATATATAGAAAGTATATATATATATATATATATATATATATATATTGAAAGGCCAGCTTGTTGACAATCTCTATCTTGTTTGGCTTTCTTACTTTTGTTAAACTAAAGGAGAAAAATAAAAAGAAACTACATTGTCTGGCTTCACCATTTAGGTTGTGTTTACTGATGAAAGACAAGAAATGTTGTTGACACCAGTAAAAACTTTTTTTTTTTTTTTTATGAACGATGTGACATTACTACTATAAATATTTGATGAGAAGGGTTTATTGGTTGACCTCCTTTCCCACTTTACAATAACTTGCGAGAGACCAACCGGATAAGAAACAAACAAACAAAAAAAAAAAACCCCCCTAAAGTGCCAGAAAAAAAAAGACGAGAAATCAACAGAGAGCGTCCAAACTTGAGTAAAATGACAAGTGTGGTGTTAATGGCATTTAGCCAGAGCTAATGTTGTAACAACTTGCTGGTTTTGTTGGGCGCTATGATTAGATTATTACCATGCTACTAGGGGGTATTATAAACTAAACCCCTTGTCAAGCACTTGAATGGCCCGCACGTCTTCGCCCCACGTCACCTTTTCATAAGGAATATCCTGCACTGAGAATGACGCGAGCCCCGGTAGCCGCTTACCGTCCTCGCCGCCTGCCGGAGTATTATCTCCAAGCACACTTTGTATAACGGATTGGCCCCGAGCTGGCCTTCCAGAAGGCTGCTGGGACTGCGATTGCTGCGGTACTGAACCCGGTTGCTGTTGTTGGCGCTGCTGCAATAGCAGCCCAGATTGGCCCAGCAAAGCTCCAGCAATCTGCTTATCCTTAAGAAAGGACGATGGTGGGGGAAGCTTCAATCGTGGTGATTTGCCAGATGTCTTTTGCACTTTGCTCGGCACTGGCGCCAGTGAGCTCGGCTTGTGTTCGTTGACATTTGTCACACTTGGACTGTTGGCCAACGAGGGCGATCCTGATGACCGGTCGGTCGTTAGCGGCTGCAGAGGTCGTAGTGAGGTCTGAGGAGCCTGCTGATGCGGTGCCGCCGCCGGTGGTTGCTGCTGCTGTTGCGATTGTTGTTGCAGCGATTGCGGTGGGTGTTGCTGTTGTAATGGTGGTGGCGGTTGTTGATGTAACGACTGCTGGTGGGGCGGCAGCTGTGGCAGTAGTGGTTGTTGGTGCTGTTGAGGCGGGGTGGGGTATGGATACGGCGGTTGCTGGTTTCGTGAATGCAGGATTGAATTCATATTGTAGTATGGGAGCCGAGGTGGCGGTGGGCACTCTGGCTGGCGCTGCGCCATGCTTTGCTGGATTGAGTAGGGTGATTGGTGATATTGCGGTGGAACTGGCACTGGGTAGCCCTGAGGCGGCGGTGGAGGTCTTGGCCCGCCAAGCATTTGTGAGCCAAGCCCCACTGCAGCAGCAGCCACAGCGGCGGCATGCGCCTGTATCGGGTGAAAAGGATGAGAGGGCCCGTCAAAGGGCGACGAGGCGTCGGGGTAGAGCCCGTTGGGGATTGTAATGTTTTTTAAATTGGGATCCATAGAAGGTTGAATAAGCTTGTTGGCCGTCACATGAGATCTGGAAAAGTAGGAAATCAAGTGTAACTTTAGGTTGTTGGTTGTTTGGATAGAAAAGGACTGCTTCATGAGCCCGTCGGGTTTATATCTGTAGCCGTCAGAGAGGGGATCGTCGCCTGGGCTATCCTGACGGTTAGTAGTGTTGGTAGTGCCACTGGAAGTACTGCTGGCCGCGTCGTCCTGTGTGGGCTCACATCGCTTTCCTTCCATTTCGCGGTAGGTTAAAAAGGACCCGGACACCCGAGAAGCACTCCAAGACTTGCCGTCTGTCCATCTCCGCATACCTGCCTCGCGCTCGTCCCACACAAAGACAGAACCAGAGACGATAGCGTGACGTTCTTTCTCTGAGAGTCGACGTTGGACTCTAGGGAGGAGGCCAAGGCGACATGCCTCGAAAAGGATGATGGCATCCAGAGGGGTTCTGACATGACCATGATATGTTTCCATAGTCATTATATATATATATATGAAATATATATATTTATAGATATATATATATTTTTTTTAAAAAAAAAAGAATTACTGATTGACTTTGTGTCTACTGATAAGTCGATAAAAGTAGTAAAAGACTAGGGAGAGAAGAGGAGGTTAGATTGGTTTTTTTTTTTTTCAATTTTTAATTTTTGCGAGAGAAAAAAGAATTAGAAAGAAAAAAGGGAGAAGGAAAAAAAAAAAAAAAAAAAAAAAAAAAAAAAAAAAAATAAAAAATAGAAGAGAAATAAACTTTGAATTAAAAAATAGAATATCAAGCAGAAAAAAAAAGAATAGGAAAAAGAAAAAGTAGATAAAAGGTGGCAATGAGACAAAGAGTATAGAAAAGAAGAAATAATCAAAAATTAAAAAAAAAAAAAAAAAAAACCCAAAAATCAATCGTTTTTTTTATGCAAACAGAATAGCAAAAAGCAGTAATGCAAAAATCACTGCCATAATAAGAAATATAAAACTCATCCTCTTAAGTAAGCAGGATGTATGCTTAAATTTTCTGCAGTTACGTAATAAGCTTATAAATAAGGTTTAGTTTGGGGAAGCCCAAAATGAGGTTTCTAAAAACCTCTCATAGCGTTAATTAGGCTAAAATTGTGCAGGAAAAAAAAAAAACAAAAAAAAGAGAAGAAGAATTAATGACTCAAAAAAATAAAAAATAAAAAAATACTTTGCAACGACTTTTTATGTGCTGCACTGTTTGCAACCCATTGCATCTTGACATATTAAAATCTCGTTTATACCAAACTAAAACAAAACCAAAACCAAACGCAAGCGAGCTTTACTTGAGCTATTGAAGATCAAGTTTCTTAAACCACTGATTTCTTAAACTGACATTTCCTTTTCTAGGTTGTTGTATTTTTTTTTACTTTTTATTTTAAGCCACTTTTATCTAAAGTATAGGCTAGCCAGTCAACTAAAATGTATATATAATAGCTTTACCAAATCTTTCAAAGATGATTCTAGCCAAACCAATCCATTAAACTAGCGATTGACTATTTAAATAGTTAGTCTGGACACGGCTTAGAGCCCAAAAAAAAAAAAAAAAAAATCAACTGCCAAGTTTTTTCAGTAGGTTAGTTTCGTAGACGTTCTTGAAACGTTTCCTTTTTTGTTTCAAACTCGTTTTCAGCATTATCTATAGTATTGTCGAGATGTGACGTATGCTCAATTCTTTAACTCAGATTTTTACTTTTATTTATTTATTTTCACATGATAGTTGCTTTAGCCTCTTGCCCTTTTAATTGAGAAGTTTAACAATGATGGCTTGATTTAGTATATATGTAAGTCTTAAAACTAGAAGTGGCCCGTTGAACAAATAGTTTGGTATGCAAAGTAAAAAAGCGTTGTTTTACCTACTGGCTCTTATTCGAGATGCCAGACAGTTATCGTTATTTTAGCAGTGAAACTATTCTTCTCGCTATCGTCTTTGCAGATTGTTTTATTGACCTGCTTCAGGCTCACGTTCCAACCACTTAATCGAGAGCTACATAGGTCGCTAATGTCGCCATAGCAACCATTAAGCTTAACCTTAACTCTACTTTCCAGTAGGTTGTTAAAGTGCTAATTCTTGAGGTGATTAATTGGTTTTAACAAAAAAAAAAAAAAAAAAAATTCAAACATCAACATAGTAATCGTTAAATTAAAATCATAGTTAGAGATTCTGTTAGGCTAGCCCCACAACTCACTACAAAACCTTTCACAACAGCTTAATTTTCACGATTTTCCAATCAATTTTTTTTCTTCTTCATTATAGGTCATTATTCATGGTATCTATCTCCTTTTTTTTTTTTTTTTTTTTTACAAAAAATCACATGGTTTACTCCTTCTTGTCGTAAAGATCAGGGTTTTTCAGGCCGTGGTTGCCCTTGTAAGGGGCAAACTTGGGCTCCTCCCATCCTTCAAGCAACTTGTCGTCAACAATCTTGTAGACCTCGACACCCAAGGGTCTGCAGCAAGAGAGCATATCGACTTCTCCACTCTCGGCAGTTTCACCCCAACCCCACAGAGAAAGGTCTCCACCAGGGCACGCCGACAGGGCACACAACAAATCGGTTTCAGCGAAGAATTCAAAGTGATCCTTGTCAGTTGATGGGCAGGTCTCCATAAAGTACTGTTCCTTCTCGTTAAGGCCCGTGACCTGGAAAACATTGAGCACATCGTGCACATCAAACTCAGTAAGACCAAAGGGGAGGACAGCACGGGTCAAGTTAGAGTGGCAGTGAAAGTCCATCTGCTCGCCAGCCAGCAGGGCATCAACGTAAGGGTCACAACGAGTTCCAAGCAAATCGTGGACACGGCCGCCCCACTTGTCAGTGCCGTAACTGGGACCAAGAGTATCATCGATAATAGTGGCCAAGGGTCTCAGGTAGGGTAGCGTTGACCACAAGCGGTCGTAGGTGCTAACATGGCACTGGTGAAGCTGGCGGGTACGCGCAGCCCAGAACCGTTCACGCGGGTTGTGAAGGTTCCAAATATTCAAGTCACCGACCTGGGGTCCCTCAGGGGTGGTCAAACGGCAGACATGACCGGCGGGAACCTTCCAAGCCTTGGCAGAACGGATAGGAATAATGAACTTGTCAACAAGAACACGCTGGCTTGCAATGCTCTCAGTCTTGCCGGTGTCGGCTAAAGCGTTGTAGAACTTGCGGTCAACGTAAAGAGGAGAGTTCTCCGAAGTAGGAAGGTAAGCAGGAGTGGGGACCTTGCTCTCGTTAGCGGACTTCTGCTGAGTGTGATCGATAGACATGATGATGCTTAATGGGGGGAAGGGGGTTTTTTGGTTTAAAGAATGAAAGATTCAAGAAATCAGTTAATCTTGCAGAGGCACCTGGGGGAATTTATAGCAGCGGGAAATCTACCGGAGTTGGATTCCCGATAGTTTAGATATTAAAAATCTCCAGGCGACTACGGAAAATGCGGAAATGACATGGTCTTTTCCGTTGTAAAATACACCGGCTTTTTCTTTTTTATTTATTATTCTACAAGAGATCTTTCTATCAAAAGTATTAGAAAAAGTCCGAGTCACTATCAGCATTATGTATGTAGCTGTCAATCAAAAGTGCGATGCATGGGTGGTTATCTACGCGATAACAAAAATCTTGACGGTGGATTTTTATTTTTTTATTTTCCCCATTTTTTTTATTATTTTTTTATTATATTTTTTATTATCTTTTTTACTATTTTTTTATTACTATTTATTATTATTTATTTTCTAATTTTTTTCTTCTATTTTTTCTTGGCCCCCTCCGTAACAGTTGCCATTAATACAAAAAACCTTATGACTTTGCCCTTGTCGTAAACTATTACATACTGCCCATTTTTTTCACTCAAATTTACACAAACATTTTTAAACTTTATGACTTTACACCTGTATTAAACTATTACTGACTCTTATCATTATTCCTCTCAAACTTACGTCAATAATTTTTTTAAACCTTATGACTTTACACTTGTATTAAACTATCACTGGCTCTTCTCTGTCATTATTTCACTCAATTTTATAGCAATTGTTTAAACCTTATGACTTTACACTTGTATTAAACTATTACTGGCTCTTCTCGGTCATTCTTTTACTCAATTCTACATTTAATTTATTATTATTATTATTATTATTTTTTTTTTTTTTTTTTTTTTCTTCTGACCCCATCTTTCACCACCGCTTCATATTTGCTCTCATATTTGAAATTCGACAAGATATTAGACACAACACTAGACATCAGGATTTCAGAAATTTTTAGTGTATGTTGAAATGAGTCGAAACTTTTTTAATACAGGTTCCGGGGACTCGAATGAGAGTCACCTGCTATTTGCCAAAGATATTTGTTCCGGAATCGTTTGGGTAAGCAAAAAAAAAAAAAAAAAAAAAAAAAAAAACCGATCCTCGCCGTTATTTTTAAAATTTTACCTCTACTCACGCTTGTATTTCACTTATATAGGGAGTGTGGCACGCTCGAAAGCAACTATGGTTCAATTACGTTGTGACAATTTTCGGCGAGCTAGTGTTGCTCTGTGCGCTTTACCTCGTCAACTATCTTATCAGCTTTAGTAATGTTCTTATTCCCTCTTCAGTCATCTGTATGCTGGCGTTGTTTCTTGGACTGTTGTTACTTGAAAGTATAATTGGAACTCGTCGAGTCTCCACTTTGCTCAAATATTTTACAATGGGTACAGGATTCTCACTGACGTGGATTAGTCTTTTCTTTACGCCGGCGTTTGTAACACTCCCGCTTTCAGAAGCGGTGTCCGTTATCGAGGCATTCAAAATCGGCGCAGTTTTTCTTCTTGGTTGGTTGATCACAATGGCATTGATTGTCTGGCTTGTGTGGGGGTTGCAGTTCCTTTTAGGGCCCAAAAAGAAAGACTACGATCGCGAGAATAACGAAAGTAATGATGTCGAGGGAAATGAACTAAACACAGGCTCTACTGTCGAGCTTTTACCGCGAAACACACGCGGATCAAACGATATTTCTGGACTTGAGACCCCGGAGCCAGTAGCCGAGATCAACCGGCCAAACAACCCGGGTGTTTCTATCAGTTTCGCCGAGGAAGAGGCTTTGAGCGCATCTCAAAATCCGGCAATCTACCAGCAACCCAATGCAGAGGTGATTCTCGCCGACCGCGAAAAAAGAATTGCTGCATTTGTATCGACTAATATTGATTTTATTATTTATTGGATAATGTTTGTGGTGGGGTTGGGTGTCTACTTTGGAACGGGATATACCATGCCAGTTCAACTGGCAATTGTCACTTTGTCGTACAAATACGCGTTGTTGGTGCCCCAGAAATACAAGGTTTATTTACATCCGATTTTGGTGTGTGCAGGAATATCAATCTTGGCAATCTACATCTTGGCTCTAATCTACGGCGAGTCGCTTGCCGACAGTCTTCACAGATTTAAGACAGGGCGTAACTACCTGACGCTATTTGACTCGGGACAGCATGGCGTGTTGCCCGGTGCAGGCGACGTTATCAGCACTCTATTGGACACTTCGATTGTGGTGCTCGCGTTCCCCATGTACAACTACCGATCGGAACTGAAGAATAATTTTCTTTTGCTGATGATTCCGTCCGTCTTTGCCGCTTTTGCATCGTTTTTTGTCTACCCGCCACTGTGCTACGCGATTGGAATTTCCAACACCCGGTCTCTTGCATTTATCGCTAGAAGCGTAACGCTGGCATTGGCCCTTCCGATCGTCGCTGCCCTCAAGGGTACGGAGACACTTGTGGCCGTTGTCGGTATCCTCTCCGGCATCATTGGCGTTTTGCTTGGTAGTTTTGTCCTCGGAAAAAGATGCCTCCGGGTGCGGGAAGACGACTATGTGACCCGCGGTGTCACGTTAGGAATAAACTCGTCGGCAGTGGCGTCGGCGCATTTGCTTACCTCTGATCCTCGTGCAGGCGCGCTAAGTAGTCTTAGTTTCTTTATTTTTGGCACTATTTTGATTGTGTTGGCGGCAATCACGCCCCTTGCCAATGTTGTGCGGTCGTGGGTCGACCTGGGCCCGTTATGAGGAAAGGTGGCATTTCGTTGTTTCAAGGTGAGTGACAGGGGCGATTTAAGCTTTGGGTTGCTACACAGTATAATACCATAAACCACTAGAGAAGAAGCACCACTATGTATTTTTCATCCTAATGCTGTTCTTGTTATTGTTCTTGTTTTCTAGTGCTTACTGTACTTTAATGACCATTATTGGCATGAATTTATTTTTGCAGGTGGGCTGCAGTTCAAGATTGGCGTTCCAGCATGGAAGTAGTACCAGTAAATTATTGAGCATTATTAATTAAGCCAAATCTTGGTTAGAATCCTTTTCAAAAAAAAAAAAAAAAAGGGCATAGTAAGCGGAAGAAAATGTCCCAGTCATGCGCAGTCATTCCGATATTTGAAATTTTTTAGGAGCTAACAAAGTTCAAGGCTTGAACCAATAGCAATTTTATGTGAAATTAATTTTTTTTTTTTTTTCAAAGTATCTATACATCTTGAAATATGACATGTCTATTGCTGTTGATTTTGATGTTGGTTTATTTGAAGATAGGTACACTTGTAGCTAGGTTAAATTATGAGAGGCAAAAACTTGCTACAAAGCTAAATGGTCAGGTATATTGCTGCTACTGTAAAAAAAGTAAGAACAATCTGACCTAATAATGATTTTTCAATTTTTTTTTTTTTTTTTTTTTTTGGCTGATGTTGTTTCTAAACCGTTTTATTCAAAACCTCATGGTTTTATTCATTTTATTTCACTTTTTCTTTTCGATGGTTAATGTTTTGGCAGATCTTGCAAATGGATCTTTTGACATTAGACATATATAGCTGGAAATTCTGGGCCGTAGACTAACTGTGTTAGTATTTTTTTTCTTTTTCCGTAAAACACGGATATTTACTACCACTCTGAGTTGTATGACCTCCGGATAGACTCTTAAGTAATACATGAGATGAGAATAATGGTCAAAATAATAGTAATGATAATAAGAATACTAATACTAATCATATCATAGAAAAATTGTTGAAAAAAATAAAATAAAAAATAAATAAAAAAAATAAACCCACTTCTTCTTCTCTCCTCCTTCCTGCAAAGAATACGACAAAACTAAATACATATTATTCTCCCCCATATTATTTAATCCTTCCCTTCTCCGCTTGCCTCTCTCTTTTTCTCTTTCCACTAACTAATAGCTTTTCATAAATTTTTTTTTTTTTTTGGACCTGACATTTTGCTTGGTTGCATCTTACCACTCTATTTCTACACTAATGACGACATCAAAACAACCGCACGAGCCGCGTCGTATCTCGCTCGGCTCAAAACTCAAGAACATGTTCACCATGTCGGCCGTTGCCCACCCAACCACTAACACCAGTATAACCAAAGAACACAGCACTACTAATAACACAAATATCAATGGCGTTTCCCTACCAGCGTCGTCGTTAGAAACCAAAATTGCATCGCCTATTACTACGCCAGAGTTAAATCCACAGCAGCAACATCGGCACAATGAGACTTTCAACTCCGCTTTAGACACTTCCACGAGCAGCAGCTCCGTGCTCACCAGCAGTCACAACACAAGTTCGGGTTTAGATTCACCAGATCCTGCTACAATCGCCCCTGTAACGTCAAACCCAACGCCCAGACGGTTTGTGGAGATGGGAAACACCCACCGTCATGAGCTTAAATCAGCCAGACGACAGGAAAAAATTGGCAGCATGCTTCGTGACATTTTAGGTGGAGGAAACGCCAAGGTTCGGGACGATGCAGTCTCTGCCATTCCCGATCTTAGTTTGATGTCGGGGCTGATATCGCAAATCAACGACAAGAGCAAATCAGAGGATACTGCTGCTGCCCAGGTTACTTCACCTGCGCCAATACTCAACTTTTCGCAAAAGTATGGAAAATGCCAAGAGGTTATTGGGAAAGGAGCATATGGTACCGTTCGCGTGGCGCATAAGTTTGACCGAGAAACAAGAGTCGAGTCCCTTTATGCCGTTAAAGAGTTTAGACGAAAGAGTCAGGAAACAGAGGCTCATTTCAATAAACGACTGACTTCTGAGTTTTGCATTGCATCAAGTCTTAGGGATATCAATGTCATCCATACACTTGACCTTATGAAGGACGCCAAAAAGGATTACTGCCAGGTCATGGAGTATTGCGATGGTGGGGACTTGTACTCTCTAATTCTAAGTAGTGACGGTGGCCTCAAGCAGAATGAGGCCGACTGCTTTTTCAAGCAACTAGTCAGTGGTCTCGTGTATATGCATTCGATGGGCGTGGCGCATCTCGATATTAAGCCAGAGAACCTGCTGCTGACATCCAAAGGTGTACTTAAAATCACTGATTTTGGCAATGCCGAGTGCTTCAAGATGGCATGGGAAACAAGCATTCATTTATCAGAGGGCGTGCTGGGGTCGCGGCCATACATTTCACCAGAGCAATTCCGCGCGGGTGAATATGACCCCCGCGCGTCAGACATTTGGGCAACAGGCATTGTATATATGGCCATGCGCACGGGCTCATACCTATGGCAGGTTGCAATTCCTGACGAGGACATATATTACGAAAAGTATCTTCGTGCGCGCAAGGATAAGGCAGGGTTTGAGCCCATTGAGGGTCTGCGACGGTCGCGGTGCCGCAACGTTGTCTACAGTATCTTGGATCCCAATGAAACGCGACGGCTTTCGGGTATGCAGGTGCTGAACAGCGAGTGGGTTCGCGGCATCCAGCTGTGTGAGGCCGGAGAACGTGGCTACTAGGCTTGGCCAATAGCCAGCGCAACCCAATCATGACCTGTACCCAGCGCCGGCCCCAACTTTTTAGGGGCAAAATTAATATATACATTTAAGCTTTTTTGCGTCACATTTATTGATACTTGCTTTTAACACTTGAAAATGAATTATTTATGAGATTTATGAATGCTACTCCTAGCTGCTACTAATAATAATAAAAAAAAAAAGTTGCTATTGATTGAAAAATAATGAACATAACAAATTGAAGAGGAAAAAAAAAAAAAGTAATCAGTACTCTAGACAGTTTGAAACATGACAAAAAAATAATAATAATAATATTGCCAGCAAACGAACTTAGCAAGACGGGAGGAACAGTGCTGGTCAGCAGGAGATCTTTACTAAGAGAATTCCGCACCATCGGACGGTCCCAATTCCAACCGATAAACAATTTTGGTCACTCCCTCCCACCACCGCTGCACATCCCAATATGCCCCTCAAATTTGGACTTTTTCACGACTCAAACTTTTTTTTTTATTTTTTTTTTTATTTAATATGCTATGGCCCACACCACCAATGAAATGATCAAATCCAAGAAATAAAATAAAAAAAATTCTTTTATTTTAATACTATGTAACATATATTTTATTTTTGATTTTCACGATTTTCTAGTTAATCTGATGGATACCAGAAAAGTTACATCTATAAAACATGAAGAGTTAATAAAAAATATTCCAACAAAAAATGACATGAATAAATTCCAATCAGTCAAAAAAAAAAAAAAAAGGGCCGGGTTTGAAGCTTCCTTTCTTTAAAAGAAAAGCAGGAATATTGATGGACTTTTTATCAGGTACCACGGTTCTCAACACAGATTTTGATTTAGACAGGGATAACTGTTTAAATAAATTTTTTTCATCATATCAAAAGTCCATCCTAGACCCCATCAAATTTTTTTTTTTTTGTTTGAGGGTAGCTTTGGTTTATTCCTTTTGATAAGGCCCAAAAACTAATCTAGTTTTGATTTTGGAATTAAAAGGGCGAAAGTTGTTCACTTACAGTTTCTACGACAGCTGCTGCTGGCGTTGCCGGCAAGTTGGATTGCATAACAAAAAATTTACGCAATCCTTGTGCTCACCGTCTGTAGAACGTTTAAGGTAGGATTAAAGGTATAAAGAAAATTTTAAAGGGAAAAGAAAAAACTTTTTTTTTATATTGAAATTCCTGGGTAAGGATTACCCTGGCGGGGGTAGTTTTGGGGTTAAGCAGACTAGAAATTAGGGCTTTCTCCGAGGGGAGAATTAAAAGGTAGGGTACCGCCAGCTCCCTCTGCGCAAAAACCATGATGTATACTATTTACATATAATATTAGTTCTTAGGACCACACTGCCAAATCGATCAATATCTCGGACCAAGCCTCATCAATCTCATCACTTTGAAAAATCAGGTTTAAGAATCTTTTTTTTTTTTTTTTTTTTTTTTTTCAGCGTTGAAAACTATTCCAGTTATAGATCTTACATTATCCTAGTAGATACAACCATATTATAACTATGATGTTTGGACCAACTGTCGAACTGACAGGTTATAGCAGCAGGTCAACATTCTGTCCCTCAAATCCTTTTACATTCTCAGTTTAACGATCTTTCGTGATCGAAAGGCTTAGAAACCGAGCTGGCTAAGCCCGGCAGTTATTATCAAAAAAGAAAAAAAAAAGATCTTGATCAAAATTTAGTTTAAGGTTTTTGATAAGACTTGAAAGGTATTAATTGTTGTAGTGGTGAAAATGACAAAAATCCTTTGAGTCTTGAAGCCTCGGGAACCCCAATTTTTTTTCAATGCTCTTGGATTCGAGCGTAGTTGACCTCTTAAAGGGCCGAGGCTTAGTGTGCTTGCTAGAGACTAGGGGAGTAACAGCAGTAACTGGTATCACAACAGATGAAAAGGCATCACTTTATTATTGTATACAACAGAATCTCAGCGAGTCTGTTATTTTTGACTTGTAGTAAACTGTAGCTATTGATTTCCAATGCCCTTTTTTTTTTTGTCTGCATTCTAATTCAAGACCAAGCACTCGACGCAAACTTAACTATATATATATTATATATATATATGACAGTGGGCTAAAAAAGCTTAGCCAAAAAAGGTTTGGCTTCTGGACTCCTCCTCTGCACTTGTTACGACAAGTTATCCATCCAGGCCCAGGTTTTTGGTTTAATCTAATAAATAATATATATATATATATACCATTGGCCTTGTCTCTAGCTAAGCTTTTATCTTGGCTTTTTTTTTTTTTTTTTTGCTTTAGCCGTTCCCGTTTCCCCATGAGCATTACTCAGACAACTCAACCTCTTTGCGCTACTAGGCTGTTAAATCTCACGCAAAACCCCGAAGCTCCTTCCCCCCTTCCCCCTCCCGTACATTGGTTCCAAGGCGTGGGATCTCCAGGCTAGAGGTTATATTAGAGCTTATTGGTGTGGCATAAACATGAGATTTAATTTGCTTCATAAAAATGGGTGAGCAAACATTTTTTTTTTTTTTTTTTTTTTTTGGTACGTTTTTGATCAAATAAAGTATAGACGGTAAAAATGCCTAATCTACAATTAAGACAAGAAAAAGAAAAGAATAATATATTTTTTTTGTTATGCGAAGAAAACTATTTTTATTTTATTTTTTATTTTTTATTTTTTATTTTTTACTGAACCTGGATGCTGCCGCCGGGGCTATCTACATTGTGGTAGTACGTAATACAAGATGAACGCCCAACCATCGTCGCCGCAGCAGCAGATTGAGCAGCTAAGCCATTACTTGGAGCTTATGCTAAACGAGCTGGGCTTTGACCTTCAACAAGGCAAAAAAACAACAACTAGAAAACCCATGCGAATCACGTGTAAAAATTAAAATGATTTTCAATTTCTTGAATAAGCAAGCGACACACACACACACACATACCGACAGGGCGTAAAAATACGCGACAAATCCAACTGGCTGGGTAGAGCGTGGTTACTGGATGGTTCACTTAGTTACCTGTGTACCTGCTAGAATTCGAACTGAATGATAATATGCGTGTATGTGTGTGTGTGTGTGTGTGTGTGTCTGTGTGTGCTTATTTTGCTTTATCCTTTTTCTAAGCATTTGCCAGGCTCCTTGCCTTCCGCCTCACAATGTTATTACGCTAAAACTTGATTGCCAAAAAAGATTTGAATCTTTTATTTTTTTTTCAAAAGTAAATAGTGCAGTTGCACTGACACCAGTTCAGATCTTATTTTTTTTTTCACTATCAACTATCCAGATTTGATAACAAAAAAAAGTCACTATTTATTATCCTCTAGCCCACAGTGTAGGTGATTTTCTATACTGGTCAAACGCCAATTAATGGGCGGCTAAAGCGCTTTAAACATATCAACCCGTACAGCGTATGCGTGACACTACTGAAAAAAAAAAAAAAAAAAAAAGACACACAAAATTATATAATGGTTCCTAAATATATATTACTTTTGTTTTCGTTAAAGTACAAGGGCTTTGGAAATGGTTTGATTCCACCGCTTTATCCTTACTGTTTCCGACTTATCCGGACAAGAAACAACCAAACAAAAAAAAAAAATAAAACAAATAACCAATCCCAAACTTATATATATATTTCATAGGAATCGTTGGTGTTAAGGCACTAACTATCTATGATCCACATTGCTGGTTATGATACTACTACTACTACTATTACTACTACTACTACTACTACTACTACTACTACTACTACTACTACTACTACTACTACTACTACTACTACTACTACTACTACTACTACTACTACATGTGCTTCGGGTATTTCTCTCATTCTAGTTGAAGCCGCTCAATGATATCATTAGTTTTGACTCTGCTGGTACAATATGTAACTAATGGGTGTATAGAAAATGATGCTAGCATGTGTTTTTCAGTCGTGGATATTCTGACTGTAATCATGGCCAAGTTCTCATTGGGAATTGAAATACAGTTCTCTGCTCATGACCGTTTTATATCATAAAGATCCTAGAACTTTGTTCCAGACTGAGTATCCAACAAGTATATCAGAGCCACCAACGTCATAAAGCCAATAAAATTGTTTTGTAGCGATAGGTATAAACAGCACCAGTAAAGTCATCGAGCTTGTCTTAAATAGACATGTACCATATTGTAGGTTACGTTTAAACTACTCATGCCACAGACACTACTTAACTATTATACAAACCTAACTCCGACAAGACAATGACTGACACTACGGCTGGAACTGCGGAAAGCAAATTATATTGAGATATAGAATCTGAATAAAAGTGGCTAAGCAGATGGGCCAGATGAAAATAGGGTACAGGTTTAAAAATCCGAGATCTGGAACCTCTGGCAGGATAAGTAATACTTTGTAGACATAATCTCAAGTCGTTAACCAGTAGAGTAATGATCTCGCATTAGCCGAGATACTAGTTCCTTGGATTCCCTAGCGATAGAAAGCAAAGCCCTCCCAAACATATTAAGCATGTTTAGTCTATTACGTGGACCATGACATCATGACCAAATTTGGTAGGCGTAGCAAAAAATTGCCGAGTTGACAACAACACTGCTATTCGCCAGACTCTTTTTGTCCAGATACTTAAAAGGGGAAAAGACATCAACGTTAAAAGGAAACTTTTTTTTCAGCATAAAGGCAGACGGTCAGTCTGTACCAAAAAAAAAAAAATAAAAAGAATACGAACTAAAAGCCCAAAAACATTTGGTTTATTTTAAAACCTGCTAAAACATTGGTGAGTTTGTGGTGAACAGTGATAATCAATATTATTGATATAAAAGCATGATAATAATAATAATATTTTGTTCTAAACTTCCTTTACCGCAAAAAAAAAAAAATACCCTTGGGTTGTTCATGAACTGAGCTGACCCCCCTTCCCGTTTCATATTTCTTCAGGTAAAACATTTACAGACACGCTGGCAGTAATTTTGATTTCGAGTAAACAACCATCCTTGAGAGATCAAGGCCAACTTTGACCATGACGCCTACATACGTGTATAACAGCCATCAGCCACACCAAGTGTGTTAGCTAAGCCTTGCCAAATACTTTAATGAAACTATTGTGTTGCTTCCTAATTTAAATTTAAGCCCCCCCTTCTCAATAAGCTCCCTTTTTTTATTTTTTATTTTATTTTTTTCTTAATATCATTGTAAATGTTAATTTCAGTAACAACTTTTTTCGGTTCCTGTTATAAAATTTCTTGTATAAAATAAAAATCATTTTCTCATTTTCCCCCTTTTTAGAAAATTTTGTTTCGGAATTTTTTTATTTATTTTTAAAACAAGTTTTTATTTGTATCTTGACTGCATCTTTTCAAGTCTTTACTCCTTCCCTTTTCTTAGAAGCTCTTCTGCAATTACTCTCCCCCTATCAGCAATGAGCTATCCTAACGAGAGTAACCAGGACAATGCTGGCAACAACCAGCGGCCGTCTGTCCCCACATCTTCGTACAATCAAGATGACTCTAACGACATCTCAAATCATCCCAGTAGATTTGATCACTCTGGCCAATCTACTTCGCACAGCCCGACCGCTTACAACCCGCCACAGGATGCTAACCCTTACAGTTCTGCACCCGATTCCAATCCATATGGTGGCAGCACTACGACAGAAAGCTCCCAGCTCCCTCTACACCACCCGGAGCCCAATTCACTTTCTGTGCAATCCCCGTTCCATGATCAGGGCTCTTCTTTATCGTTAAATCCCCAACCTTCAAACCCTTTTTCGTCTACCCATAGAGTCAGCACTGGTGCATACAATGACGAAGAGTACAATTCCGATTTTTATGAGGAAGACTCAGTTCCCTTGACCAATTACCCCCAACCAGTCAACAACAACAACAACGCCAATACCACATATAATGGCAGCAGCAACCCCTACCAGAGTGATCCATACCAAGGCGCTACCTCCACACCCTATCCGGCCGATGATGACCAGCTCCAGCGACCTCAGCGTCAGGGAACCAACCTGTTTAACAGAATCACTGGTGCTCAACCTTACAATCAGGCCTCCAATCCTTATCAGAACTCAGACTCGTCTGACTCTGTGAATGACGTCCATATGGATTTTGTTCAAGGTCTCCCTAACCTTCCTAATATTCCTTCAACGACTTACAACGAAAACATTTATTTTCCTACAGGCTTCAACGATACTAATGTCCCTTTGCAGATGCCTGAGCCGAGACCTGGCTCTGTCAACGCCGATATGATTGATGCCAGTTGGGAGTACCGTCAGCAACAGCCCGACAACGAGGATTATGCTAAGAGACACGTTAATCTCGTCAATGGCGTGTTTAAAGCTGAATATCCTGTCCCCAGTCGTGTTAAGGCCTCAGTCGAACCCAAGTATATTGATCTAGAGGGGGCATCGACTGAGTTCACTCATATGCGTTACACAGCTGCTACCGTTGATCCCGACCAGTTTGATGAGGAGCATGGCTACGTTCTTCGTGCTAAAGAATACAATCGTGAAACTGAGCTTATGATTGCTGTCACTTACTACTCTGAAGACAAGGTCTTGACAGCGAGAACTCTTTATGGTGTCATGAAGAATGTTCATCATTTCTGTTCGGATAAGAAGTCCAAGTTTTGGAACAATGGTACTCCTCCTTGGCAGAGAATTGTTGTCACTATTATCATGGATGGTATTGAGCCCTGCCGAAAAGACACCCTTGATACTCTCGCTGCCATGGGTATCTACCAGGATGGTATTATGAAAAAAGCTATCAACGAAGACAAGACTGTTGCCCATATTTTTGAGTACACTTCTCAGATTAGCATTACTCCTGAACTTGAGCTACTTCGTCCTAATACTGATGGCGGTGACTACAATGTCCCCCCCATTCAGTATGTTCTGTGTCTCAAGCAGGAGAATTCCAAAAAGATCAACTCTCATCGTTGGTTGTTCAACGCTTTCAGCCGTCAGCTTAACCCCAATATTTGTGTTCTTATTGATGCTGGTACCAAGCCTGCTTCCAAGTCTATTGTTCATCTTTGGCGTGCTTTTTACAACAACGAGAACATTGGTGGTGCTTGTGGTGAAATTCATGCAATGTTGGGTAAGAAACTCAAACTCGTGGCTACCAATCCCATGGTCGCTGCTCAGAATTTTGAGTACAAGATTTCTAATATTCTTGACAAACCTCTTGAGTCAACTTTTGGTTTCATCTCTGTGTTGCCTGGTGCTTTCTCTGCCTACAGATACGAAGCCTTACTTGGCCGTCCGCTTGAGCAGTACTTCAAGGGTGACCACTCGCTCGCAGAGCGTCTTGGCGATCAGGGTCTCAATGGTATGAATATTTTCCAGCGAAACATGTTCTTGGCCGAGGACCGTATTCTATGTTTTGAAATCACTTTCAAGAGAGGCAAAAAGTGGCATTTGCAGTACGTCAAGGCTTCCCGTGCCGAGACTGATGTTCCAGAGGAGATTGATGAGTTTATTTCTCAGCGTCGTCGTTGGTTAAATGGTTCTTTTGCCGCTACCCTTTACTCAATGATGCATTTTGCCCAAATTTACCGCACAGCTCACAATCCTTTCAGAAATCTCATGCTTCATGTTCAGTTATTTTACAACTTTGTCAACATTATCCTGACTTGGTTCTCCCTTGCCGCGTTTTACTTGACGACTACTGTGATTATGCAGCTTGCAGCTGATCCCAATGACAACGATATTACAAAGGATAGCGATGACTATGTCACCCCTTTCCCTTTTTCAGATGAAACTGTTTCAATGTCAATTGCTTTGATTCTCAAGTTTATTTACTTGATCTTTTTGATGATTTCGTTCATTCTTGCCCTTGGTAATAGACCCAAGGGATCCCGCATTCAGTACAAGGTCTTGATTTTTGTTTTTGGTATCATTCAGTGTTACGCTTTTGCCATTTCAATTTATCTTGCTGTTCGTGCTTTTACCAGTGGCGGTACGCCTTTTTCGGATAGCACACACTCTGGTGTTTCTGGATTCCTTCACTCAGCTGGTTTCCTGGTCTGTATGGCGCTCGGCTCAACCTTTGGTCTCTACGTTATTTCTGGAATTATTTATTTGGATATGGGCCATTTGATTCATTCACTGCCTCAGTATATGTTTATCATGCCCAGTTTCACCAACGTTGTAAATGTTTACGCGTTTTGCAACTGGCACGATGTTTCCTGGGGTACAAAGGGTGCTGACAAACCCGATGCTCTGCCTACTGCGACTTCTAAAAAAAGTAAAGATGATGGTGCTGAGGTTGTTGAGGAAATTGACCGTCCACAGGAGGATGTTGATATGAAGTTTAACCTTGTTCTTGAGCGTGCACTCAAGCCTTATCCAAAGGAGGTTAAGTCAAAGCCTAAGGTCGACGTTGATGATGAAAACAAGGCATTTAGAACTAATCTTATCATTTTCTGGATGGTTTGTAATGCCATCCTAGCTGTTGCACTGACTTCGCAGAGCGCGACTGAGATTGGGTTTTCAGGTACTACCGACAGAACTAAGTACTATTTCTATGCGCTGATTATCATTACTGCAATCATGGCTCTGCTTAGACTGATTGGCTGCAGTATCTTTGTGACGAAGAGTTATCTTGCTAGAGGATTTGGCAAAAAGTAAATAGTCTATTAGATTTAGGTGTATCTGATAAAACAAAATAGGAAAATAGAAGTTTTAAACAAAAATTGGTAAATGAAATTCTACTGTCGATACTTTACGTCGGTTTCGAGATTTTTTCTTGCGTACTTGATTGTGAAAGACAAGAGATACTGTTCTAGAGTAAAGTACTAAGGTGCTTGTCTTTGGTGCAATCATTGAAGCCCCATTTAAAAATCAAGTTTCAGAAATCAAGCATTTTTTTAAAAAGTATTTTCATAATTATGTGAGAAAATGGTATACTTTTGTATTGTTCCTTTTTTTTTTTTATTTTATTTTTTGTCAGCCCTTTCATGCCAATTTAAGTAGAAAGAAACGCGAAATGCAGGGAAAAAAAACGCGTCATTACATTCCGTTTGGGAAATCAAAGTTGTGAATATGAAGAGTCTAACCTCCGCTAAAACTTCTACACGTCGTCCCTCCCGCCGCGACACGAAAAATTGAAAAACACGAAGAAAAAAAAAACGAAAGTTGATTTCGTGATTCAAGCTTCTTTGCTTTTCCCCTTTTTTTTTATTTTTTTTTTTATTCCCATTGTTTAATCTTTTTTATGAAAAAAAATATTATTTTTAAACACAAGCAAAAAAATCTTCTTTTAAACCCGCGGTTTTTTCTATTTCATTTTATTTTATTTTATTTATTGGTTTTCTTTGACCAAATCAACATTCAAGATAGATTGAAATATTGAGACCGACAAATATTGAGCCCGATAGCATAACTGTGACGACGATTTTCGACCAAGTAGCTCTAACAACCTAAAACAGTCTATTATCAAATCAGAATGCCCTCATCTATAGGCGACAATATGCTGCTTTCCAGCTTACCTTTTCAGAAGCTTGCCAGTCGCGGCGTCAGTAAACGAAATCACAAGAAATCCGAGAGTAGTAGCGATAATAAACTAGAAATTCCTAAAAACACACTTCAGGGTTCAACTTCCAACGCAAATAAAAAGAGTACTTTAGGCGCGACTAAATCAATGAAAAAGAAAAAAGCCCAGTTAAATGGCATGAAGATGCGTACCCTCGATTCATATTTCATAAAACTGCCACCCACCCAAGCTTCGACAGACCAATCTACTGTTTCTGTACTTAGTTCCAGAACAAGCTCCCTTAGTTTAAATCCAACTACCAAGTCAAACGAGTCAGAGAATGAGGAGATGGTAGTAACACCCAAGTCGACTGTAAACCTGCCTACCAAATCCAAATCAAAGCTCACAACAAAGTCCAATTCTGCGTCAGCGAGTTCTACCACCCTCTTACCAGCCCCGCCCCCCGCATTTGAACCGTACGGCGTGGCGGAAAGTGCTGATGTGGTTTGGGAAAAATTAGCCGTACGCGATTTCATGGTTCGTTGTAAGTTTATACGTTAATATCCACCTTGTGTCGCGTAGTGAGACGTGAACGCCCCATTTTATTTCTTGAAAGTTCACAGCTAACTCTATACTTTTTTTTTTTTTTTTTTTTTTTTTAGTTGAGAGATATGGCGGTTTCCCAACTCGTTACAAGTCTTCCATCAACCGGCCACAAGACGCGTGGGACCCGCGGCTATATAAATCGCTACTGCTAACAGGTATGAGGATCCTGGCCGAAGACAGTGAAGCATCTTACTATTCCCATGCCAGTGGTGCCAACAGTAGCTACAAGGAAAAGCCCGGGACCGGGTTTTGGCAAGGGCACCTAACAACCCTTGAAAAACACTCTGATGGTGCTAGCGTAGGCGCCAGGGCCCGCGCCGAGACTGATCCTGTCGAGTTAACCCGTCGATTCCTGGTGGAGAATCTTTTGGACTCCGGGTTGCCTACCATGGAACTAACTGAGGAAAACATGGTTGAAGATAATGAAGACAATAGTGACGAAATGGACGAGGGTGAATCTGTTGATGTCAGCGAGGGCCAAGTTACTACTGAGCATATGTGGTTACGTGTGGTAAACACCGTGTTTCGATTAGCAGCGCAGACCCCAACGTTACGGAACGCGCTTGCATCACCCACAAAAGCTGCAGCAGAGCAGATGCTCAAGGCAGACATTGCTCGGGCCAAGCACGCAATGGAGAAAAGTATGGAACGACTGCCACCCGCAACCCCCTTTTCTCAGGCTAAGGGGGGCGCCACCACCAACAGCCACGGCAAAAGCACTATTAGCAGCAGTGGTAATGCCGCTCTGACCCGGCAGGAACAAGTTGCTGAAATTAAGCAAGCGCATGCTGCGCGTGTACGCGCGGCTGAGCGCAAACATAACCTGCGGGTGCGGGTGCAGGCCTCTCGCACGGCGCCAATAGGCTGCGACGGCGTCGGTCGGTTTTACTGGCACTTCCCACACTGGGCTACCAGCAACACGATGGCTTTTGCCGCCGGCAATGGCGAGGATCTTGACTATTTCATCGTCACCCCGGCGGCGGAGCTGGTACTTACTGAAGAAGTATACAAAAAAGAAGAAGAAGGTAAAATGGATTTGGACATTGAAATGGTAGAAGAAAAAGCTGAAATTACATCTCCACTCGGGATGCCCTCAGGTTTGCAATGTATGCCATTAACGCGCGACAACTTGCAGCTACTTATTGCCTGGTTGCAGTCCGAACGGTGCCAGCAACAGCGGCAAGCGGGCTCAACCGGAAGTGAAGAGGGGGCAGCGCTAGCAGCCGGGCAGCCGTCCGAAGTGCGACAACTAGAGGATTATGCTAAAAAACTGCTAGCTATCATCGAGTGACGTTTTAACGTGCTGGAAGAATCTTGAGATACTGGCTCACAGTAGCCAAATGTAAAAAAAGAATGAAACGACTTAAAAAAAAAAATGAAAAAAAAAAATAAAATAGGGCAAAACTTAATTGCCGGAGAAATCATATTTTATACTTACTATTTTTGCTACTATAGATACTTTGTAAATCTTCTTAAAGCTTCTAGGTAGCCATAACTATATGTTTTTACAGTTAGTTAGAAGGGGATGTAGAAATACTAATCATTAAATCTAACGGTATGCAGCAGACCAAGAAGCTTGCTAATTGAAAAAAAAAAAAAAAAAAAAAAAAAAAAAAAAAAAAAAAAAAAAAAAAAAAAAAAAAAAAAAAAAAAAAAAAAAAAAAAAAAAAAAAAAAAAAAAAAAAAAAAAAAAAAAAAAAAAAAAAAAAAAAAAAAAAAAAAAAAAAAAAAAAAAAAAAAAAAAAAAAAAAAAAAAAAAAAAAAAAAAAAAATAAATAAATAAAAAAAACAAAAAGGAAGGCCAACTAGATTTAGATCGTGACGGGTTCGAGGTCCGCTTTCAATTGACGAATCTGGCTCATGGCAGATTTTTTTTACTCCGGCAAATTGCAAGTTGCTTTCTGGCATTGAGTCAGTAATATATATTTTCAAAACAAAATTTCTAGGTTTTTTTATCCGTTGATTTTGAGTATGAAAAGCTGACTATGTCCAGGCTAGTGTCTACCAATCTCGTTGCTTGAACCTGGATAATATTTGGTGCCCACTCTATGTATTATTCTGGCAAAAAAAAAAAAAAAAAATACCTTGCTTACATCGAAGACCAAGATCACTATGTAACCAATCATGAACTTCGCGCCCAGAACTACTTGAAAAGCAAGAAAAGATCCCGGGGCCGAAACCCATTGAAGGTCACCTATTCACGATTTATATTCCTGTTCCTTAGATTTTAACTTATTGTTTCTTTCTTTCTTTTTTTTTTTTTTTTTTTTTTTTGGAAGGGGGAGGGAGGAGAGAGAGTTTTATTGGGCATTCAATGTTGTCTACATCTAGCCCATGATTGATCAATTGCGCTAGAGATGATTTTGATATGATTAGTATGCACTCGGAGTTGTTGCATTTTGCTTCAATTTCAGAAAATTAAAAAAATCATACCGATATTAGAGCGGCATCAGATCTCCGGAAATAAAACAATCTGTTTCAGTCAATGTACTGTATAGAATAACTATAATTATCGCCATAATGCCCATAATTCAAGTACCATTAATACTGTTTCTATATATCTAGCAACTGGCAGATTTCAAGTTTTTGTTTATTATAATCAACACTGGAGAAGTTTGAAATGTAGTACATCTAGACAGGATTATGGCGTTGTACTTCTACTGAGCTTAAAGTAAAAGGATTTTTGCTTTTGAATGAAAAAAAAAAAAATCAGACACAGGTTTCAAACCTGACTCTTTAGCAACATTCACAAGGTCCGTGGGATCCGAAATTTGGCGGTAGTTAAATGCCGAGAAAGCACAATCTTTTATGAATCTACGGGCCACCCTGTTTTGATATAGTAACCAAATGAAAACGGCAGTGTTTTTTTTTTTTTTTTTTGCTAAAACTTGACTTTCTCACCCACCAGAAAAAAAATACGAGATCATGGGGAATTTTATTTTTCAAAAAAAAATTTCCCCTTTGATTTGCTGGTTGGCAGTCACAATCAGATCAGATAACTTTTGAGATATTAAAAAGAAAAAAAGAAATGGATTTACAAAATCTTCTCCTCAGTTCTCATCATTGCAATTAGATCAAGAGGCTTTTACTGTGTTCGCGGCGACAAACTCACACAGTGATCAAGATCTACGTCACTCTTGCACTGAATGTTTGTTACCAAGGTGGTTTTTTACCATTAACAATTTCATATTTATTATTATTTTTATTTTTGGATTTTGGGAGACAAGAAACACAAGATTGCCCAATTGGTCAGTAAATCCAGATGGGAAATCAGATCAAGGAAAGAAAGAATTTTTTTTTTTGCTGTGGTCCTTCATTCGTACGCTTACAATCCCCATGCATCAAAATAGCTAAGGGCTTACGCGTAGTAAAAAAAAAAATGCCAGTCAAGTCTAGTCTGTACGAATTAAACTGTGTAGTTGAACGCAAGATAAACCATCATCTCTTGAATCACGCATTTTTTTTTTAGGCCAAAAGGAAAAAAAAAAAAAAGATGCTTGAAGGTAAATTTTGTGTTGATCTCTTTATCAGATTTTTTTTTTCCGCCCCCCCTCGGCACCCTCCCATTTTTTCTATTTTGGAATTTGAATTTCAAAACAAGGCAACCCGAGTCCACCACTACCACCTCTTCTTGTTCTTCTTGCCCATTTTTTTCTCTTTATATATTATCATTTACTTTTCCATCTTTCTTTCTCGTTTGTAGTGATTTTAAATCAACAATACGGCGATCAACCGGCAATCAAAAAGAGAGAGCGTGTAAGAGAGAAAAAGCAGCCCTTCTTCAATATCCACACCAATCTATTTGATCTCTACCGATTTGCTTGCTGTGCTATATATGTCAATGAACATTATTTTACGCCTCACCACCTCCACTATTTGAACGCATATTTTTCTACATATTTTACAAATGAGTGAAGGAATTAGCATAGAATACCTGGATCAAACAATCCGGTATCGCCTCGAAGCGATCCACGTTGAAATAATTGACACCTCTGGTAAGTCCCGTCAACCCTTCAGCTATGATACATTGTTTCATTATAGTGGTTGAATCGACTTTTGTACTAATATTTTCTTTTACAAATAATTCCAGGTGGTTGCGGCCAAGCTTTTGAAGTAGTGATAGTGTCCAACATATTTTTAGGCAAAAACAAACTACTCCGGCACCGCATGGTCAATCGGGCTCTACGAGACGAAATAATGTCAATCCATGCATTTACACAAGCAAGTTTTTGATCTTCTTTTTAATGTATATTTCTCGCCTACTAACAATTTTTTTTTGTTTCTTGAATTGCAGAAAGGCTATACACCTGAAGAGTGGACACGATTAACACAACATTTTTGAAACGAGCTATGATGATCATGTTTTTATTGTGTTTGCACACACCATTAATTATATATACACCCATGCCTATGTAAAAGGGCTGGTGCAGCCCCCAAGACTTTATGAATAATGAACCATATCTTTTCTACATTCTAATAACCAAATAATTGAGTCGGAACTTTATATTGATTGCAAATTCACACTAGGAAGCTCGAAAGAAAAAAAATTTCTTGAGACTTGCCCTGGATTTTGTTTAGTTAGGCACCGTGGCCAATGAGGTTGTGACTTCTGAAAAAAAAAACAAAAAAAAAACGCCAATCTGATAAATCTAAAAGCCACATAGCACGTGATGTAGCAAAAATTTATTTTTTATCTTTTATCAGATTGATTGAGCGTGGCGCGACAATTTCCTATTTGGGAAGGCAACAACAGTCGAGGCATGTAGTCAAGCTAGCGGCTTGTCTAATGACTAATTAGTGTAAGTTGTTAAGCACAAGTTGCAACTGCAACAGAACATTATTAAGGTCGGCATGATTCCTTGCCCTAGGTTTAAGGAGAAGTAAATCCTGCGGTCCTTATGCAATTAATAAGATAGTGTCTTTTTCCATATCCACAGAGTCAAGTAGATATTATGTGTTTCAAATATATATAAATTTATAGTGACAAAGTGCTTTTTTTTTTTTAAAGTAGAAGGTTCTGAGTTTAGGTCACCGTGCATCTACCAATAGCACCAAGTTTTGTTCCACTTTTAAAATCATTTTTCTGCTAAATAATTTTGATGGAAAAAAAATTTCTAAACCTCAAATTGCTGGGTAAAAATTCCTCTTGAAAATTAAATAGACTGCGCAGAAGTTTATGGCCTGGGTTATAATTTTATTGGCTAATAAAACCCCCAAGCTGCAAATGATATTGAATATTTCATTAAAACTTTCACAAAATAAGATGTCTTTCAAACACAATTACTTTCGGAATAATAAGAAAAGATATTGAGAAGAGATCTAGCTTTTTTCCGAGCACGCTACAACTTCTTTTTCATGATGGTGATATTTTTATTGCTGAAAAGGGGTTGAGTTTATCATAGTCATAATTAATTTGTTGCTATGAGAAGGAGCCTGTGGTTTGTGATCATTTTGAACTCATGGTTTCTTGTTTTTTTTTTTTTTTCGATTTCATCTTGTATATATAAGATTCCCAGTACCCTACTGCTTTAAACACAGAGCATCTAACAATGAGAGCAATATATATTTTGGCTTCATAGAAATTAATTCTTTTCAGAGATTTTTCTAATCATACCATACATGCCATTTGCTTTCAATGGATTTATATAACATTTAAATATTGAGAAAAAAAATATCACTTAGAATGCTAGACTTGATACGCTTAATTTAACCCTTTCTTTTTTTTTAAAAAAAAAGATTCAAATAAAGTCAACTTTTTCCTTGAGAGAAGTAAAAGAATAAACTTGATCTCATATTCTGCCAACAAAAAAATTGGGTATTTTTTTTTCACATTACTCAAAATGCCTTTAGCTTATTCATACCCTCAAAATATTTTCATCATTTTCCGTATAAACTCTATAATTCCTGCATGCTGAGTTAGACAGTGGCATGGTGAATTTGGAGACATGTTGTTATGTACAATATATAATAGAGTCAAGAGGAATACAAACAATGATCTTTGTTTAAAAACACTGCCAGATCTCAAAAAAGCTTTTTCAAATCTTTATGCGTTGTTACTTATTGGACTTCATCTCATGAAAATAAAATGGTCATAAATCAACTTTTCTTTTCTATTACTCAAATTTACTTTAATTAACAATCTATAGAACTTTTCTTTCTGTATAGACAGAAGTAAATGATTAAACTGTAATGTCTGTAATTTACCATCATCATTATGCAATTTGGTGTATGAATGCAGACTTCTTTTGATATAAATAGATGGAGGTACAGCTGCCTGATTTGCAACCTTAACGATAAATATTGACTGCAGGACTAAAAACCTGCACTACCAGTGTTAGCTTCTAGAAATCTTTTAGACTTGGTTCCAGAAACTGTCCTCCTATATTCTAGGTATATAAATATAGTTACCGGTAAGTCCTAATAAATGATGTCTATAACAACTAGAGTTAAGCTTGGTTTGCTCAGAAATCTGTACTTAGTTTTAACACTGGATTGTTGATTTCAACTCTCTTGACAGGTGCCAACTCTTTTTTTTTTTTCAGGTGAATGAGCTACATAAAACGCATGAACAACTACTACAACCACCAAGTTGAGAGAAACAAGAAGGGTTTCACCACTCACAAAGTTATCTTCCGACATCAAATAGTTTAAATGCTCAGTTTACTCAAATCTTTCGAAGTATCAATAAAACTTGCTATAAAAGCAAATGTCTCGTAGGAGTAACCTGCAGTTAGGTATCCCAACACTCTCAAAATAGGTCCAAAGGCTCGGGCCTGTAACACTAAGTGAGTGAGTAACGCATTGGACTCACGATCTAAAGCATTTAACTGTATGGTAGCTGACAAAAATTGATTTTTTACATTCCAAGTTGCAAAGAACAACAGTAAACCTGCAGTAACAAGATCCAAACAAATAAACAAACAAAAGAATATGAGTGACAATTTTCTGAGAGACAAGATAATTATCATACTCATCAGGCCGTTGTTGCATTAGCCGCTTTCGAGGCAACACTAGCTTTCACAATGTAGTAACGAATCATGGGTCCTTGAATAACACTTAATTTATCCAGCAGGGGAATCTTTCAATTTATTTTTGTTCGTATTGTACAAATAAATTATAGAAAACACCATAGTAACCTGAGTCATCAGTAGCAGTAAACATGACCTATCCAGCTTGTAAATTGTCTGTTAAAGTATCATAATCTTTGACTGTTCAGTCTTAAAATAAAATGTGGATAGAAGTAGTCAAATAGCATTCACTGTAAAATAAAATGACTTTTTTTTCCCATGGTTTAGGCTTCTGATTATCTAACAATTTATTCAGTAGCAGGTAACGATATGGATGTAGTAACTTGATTACATCCAGATCTAGCATCAAGGTCGAGAAAAACGATTTTGAGCTGCTAAATTGCGCTTTCTTCAGTACTTCCCGAAAGTTAGCTTAATACAAATCTCTTGGGCACACATAGTCAGTTACTGGTTTGGGCTTACTTCCTGACCCTTGTGCACAGTATCATTTTTGAATTAATGGTCTTCCCGTTAGCCACCCGTAAATTCCGACGATCACATCGCACCTTTTCAACTTTTCAAGTTAGATGTGCTATTGACCTTGCTCGACTATGCTGCAAATTAATTGTAGCTGTAATAATCGTCACAAAAAACAAACACTTTTTTTTTTCTTTTTTTTTTTTGTGACTTCTTCGCCAACTGACATTCAGTCATATGAAATTACCTCAAGTGCTGATCAAAGTATTGTATATACACTACTGCAGAAGACACCGGTGACAACGGCACATGCACAAACAAAAACAAGTGAAATTTGAAAAAGCGCTAAAGTGCCCTTTCCCCCCTCCCGCTCCCTTCCTCTCACCGCATGATAGGCTACCGATATCTATGATAGCCGGCTACACTCCCCCATATATTGTATCTATGTAGCTGATGGCTTGAAAAACATCCAAAAATTGTATTCCTCAGACTTAAAGCATCTGAACTAGTCAAAATCTAGCTGAGGTTGCTAGTATTGAAAAAAAAAAAAAAAAAAAAAGGTGAGTTTCAAAGACTGTAATGACTGGGGACTTTTCCTACAGCATTAATTAGACAGCGGGCCGCTTAAAATAGATCGGCATAGTTAATCGGCATTACTATGTTGTTCACATTACTTGTGTGTTGATACATGGTGTATGTTGTGCACCAACGTCGAAAATTATGAATCCAATGTAGACATAAAAGAAAAATACGTTGGTGAACTAAACATTAAAAAAAAAAAAAAAAAAAAAAAAAAATTCTTTTTATGAACCAAAAGATTATTGTGTTTGATATCTACTGAATCGCCTTTACTCCAAAACTTACATAAGAACCTGAGATTTCCAAGGCTTAAATGCAGATATTATTTTCTGAGCTTTTCAAAATTAACTTTAGGCTGTTGAGCCGGAAGATGAACTTTTTGAGGGCTTGCTGAGCCCACTGATGTTTTTACGTATGGTATGTGTGTGACTGGCTAGTCTTACACACGAAGCGTAACCATAAATTTCTTATGACATTAGAAATTTACCTGCTGGCCCGGATCTGTGTTAGCTTATTTGTGTTTACAGTTTATATATGCCCGACCCATACGCTTTTATCTTTACTCGAGTCATTAGAATTTTCTTTATCTTTGTACTTTGCTGAAGTCTTTTCTATTGAAGAATCACTTGCCACATGGTTCAACTTAAGGGCTATTCTTATTTGATAGCTGACTATTAATGGAAATATTCAATACCATTTTTTTTTAAACATTAAAGCTCAAAAACTACTAGACTGCTAAATACTATATTAAATGACATCTTAATGGAACTAGTTGATGTTAACGTTGACTGGCTCTGCATCACATGGTCGATATCATAATTTCAGGTAGGTTGGCTGGCATCTAAGTCTTGAATTATTCTCCTTCGTTATAATACTCTCCGTAGATGTTCTTAGGGCTGCACTATTATATTTTTATCAATTCTTTGAAAATCCGACTCGATGGCTTTCTCAGGCGGAAAATACTACAACCAAAATTTTGCAGATACTCTACAAGACTTTAAGTATTATTAAACAAATTTTGTTTGCTCTACATTGGTGAATGAACTTGCCTCTTGAACATTCAGATTTTCTCTGCAAGCCAAAAAAAGAAAAGTCAAAGAAAATCAAAAAAAAAAAAAAAAAAAAACTTACTGTACAACCCGCCCTTCATAAACTGGAATTGATATTTTCTTGCTGACCGCCCTTTTTCACTCAATATTGCATAGGATGCATTTTAAAATCAGTCTTCGTAATAAAGCTCAATGCGATCTACATTATTAAACAAAGATTTGAGTATGAGAAAATGTATATCAATCTCGATGTAATCTGAAGTTAGTTGGGGTTAACAAATTGGTTGAAAAAGAGTATTAGGGTAAATCAATGATGCTTTTGGGCCGGCTGACGCCCCGATTTAATTTCCGAATACTTTAAAAATAAAGGCAATAAACAAATAAAAAATCAAATAAAAAATCAAATAAAAAGTACCGAGACAATGTTATGCAGAAGTTTTCGTCACAGTGAGCTTAGCACACTAGGCGTCTATAAATCGAGCTGAAAATTAGAGAAGAATATATAGCTTGCTACGCATGCATTGACCAAGCCTGCTCTGCGTCAATAGCCTAACGATCGAATAATATTTAATAAACAAACTATATACAATAGCCAGACTGTTTTCGAGAATATATATATTTTGCTTTAAACAAAAAATTGGGCGTAGAACTGGCACTACTAAGCAAACTGAGATATAACATTACCACTCCAATAACCATGGTTATAGGCACCCCGCTCCCGTGTGCCTTGAAGCCCAAACTCTAAACAAAGATCTATATTTGCCAGTTGTAACATAAGTTCTAGTCACTACCCTGAGTTCTTTTGAATGTATAAAAGGCGTGGCAAAAGCGACGGATGCATCACGGCCCCCAAGGCTCAAAAAGATATCTATTTAACTAAGTTCAGTGCATAAATCCCAGCCAACTGTAATGACAATCCTTTCCTCTTTCCTTGAAATAAACTTGGCTTTGATCTTTGATTTTTCACAGTACACAGCTAATATCTATATAGAAAAGTATTACAACTACAGAAGCTGAAATAGAGATTCAAATTGATAACTGGAAAATCGCATGTGTTTATTTAATAAACAATGTATGAAACAAAAATAACAGTAAAATTTAAGATATCTTGTACGGGCAGTCTGATGGAATTCAAGCTTTGAGTTACTCGTGTATATAATTACCAGCTTTAATTAACCAGATATACTCAAGCCGACAACAAAAAAAGGATTTAGGTTATTAGCCTAGATTTTAGACTATCGGCGTTATAGACTGCAAAAAAGTAAATGCAGCTCCTGTATTCTGAAAAAAAAAAAAACCTTAGAAGTCGAAATTAAGAATAAAACGTGCAATTGTCTCAAAATTTAGTTCATTGACTGGCGACACCAAAGCTGCGTACCCGGTATTGTGATAACCTAACTGGTGGGTACGATGCTACCGGATTGCATAATTTCAAATCGTACACTTTTTTTTTTTTGCTACTCAGTGACTAGCATAGGCCTCACTAGCAACGCGAGCATGAGATCGTGAACACGGAATCACAGATGTTGAATTTAGTGTGAGTGAGTAGTGGATGGGTGCCTATAACCCTTCAAGAAAAGTAGCCACAGGCTCCTGCTGTTGTTAGGCTCAGCATAGATTATTTTGGTGCACGATTCTCAAATGTATAGTTATATACTGCTACTTCCGGTAACAGACTCAAGACCCAGGAGTACTTTTAACACGGGTTACGATCTCTTACCTGAGGTTTTTGCTTGCAGTAGCTATTGTTACTTGAATTACTAGCAATCAATTACAGTAGAGGAAAAATGATAAAAAAAAAATTGTTATCCTGAAGTCTGTCAAATACTCTCTCACTGAAGGTACAGGTTGGGGTCGTGGCAAATGCGGACCAGTATCATTGAGCAACAGCTTCAACGCCATGATCGGTTGACATGAGATATACACACATGTTTGTTGTTATTAATTAATGCAGATTTTTATCAGCCGTAGACGTGGCCCCTCGCGATCTGCATAAGCTCTGGTAGCGCCAATGTACATACATGTCTTCTTGGGCCTTGGCTATGCGACATGAAGATATTTTTTTTTGACTATCACTGTTGAAGATTTTGAGGAAATTATAGCTTTTCCTGTCAGTCAGCGTACATATATCGATGTACTATTGTATTTTAACATTTTTACACTTGAGTGCAAATTTCTTTGCTTCGATCTCCATGAAAAATAATTAAAAAGAAAAACTAAAAAACTAAAAAATAAATAATAAAAAATAAAATAATTTAAGACGGTTTGCTCGAGCCTCGATAGAGAAGCTAGTACCTAGATGGATAACCAAATAATGTTACAATGTGGTTTTCCTTTTATATCCTGTGTGTTTTCAAAGTGTATAAACTGCTTTTGTTGTCTGTTCCGATCTCCAATCTATGTGTATTATTGTGTGTTCAAGTTCTGCATGTAGACACAACAAAGCTTTGAACATCTGGGCATAGGATCATTATTATTTTTATTAATTCATTAATTTTTTAATATTTTAATTTTTTTTTGGTTTTTTCTGCGCCCCCCTCTTCCTCCTTCTTCTCTACCCATTTGTAGAATTTGTAAGGTTGGCACACATGAATGGATAGGATACTTGCCTATTTACAGTTTTTTTTTTTTTTTTGTACAGCGGCGACGTATACCTACGCTCCCTAGCAGTCTCTATCCTGCGGAAACACCAAGAATACAATTCAAGCAACTAAAGCAGCGGCTAAGACCAAAGTACCTAAAGCGACCTGTAGTAGCGCTGTCTTGACAAGCTAGAGCAACGTAATCAGTGGCTCGCTAGGATAGTTATCACGCTATGCTAACTGGCAGTCTTTTTTTTTTGGCTTCAAGTTTAGTTTTTAGGTTTTCTTTATCATTGGTACACTAGAGTATTATACTAAAGGGATTTGACTTGATAGTATCTTTTGTTAGTAGTTTCTTTTTTTCCAAATATTATGGCATAGTGGATAAAAAAAATGTGCCAACTATCTATTTGGCATATGATGTACGCACCAATTCTCCGGCTTCTGCTAGATTTAACAATCTCCAGTGTACATACAAAAAAAAAACGCCAACAGAGAAGTAAATCTCGTAAAATGAATCCGTTTTGGTAATTAGATTTGTCCTCATAATCTGCGACAGGTGTCGTGGCTCCTACCCATGGAAAATAATTTTTTTGGGCCAGGATTGCAACCTGACAGTTGTTTGCGTGAATACGTTGGTGGCAGTTTACTAGCTAGGCAACATTCTTTGCTAAAGTTTGAACCGGCCGAGAAGTACAAAGCCAATTTCGCCCGTATGCGGTTAAGGAAGACAAAACAATGCTCCTAATGTCTACAAAAGGATCTCAATCATTCCTCATGGTACATGTTTCATATTAAAAGATTGAAAGTTATACATACAGCCACCGACGTTATACATTTAAAGTGTGATTAATATTTATACACATACAGCCACCGACGTTATACATATAAAAATGTATCAGCAGTCCGATAGCGCTGTCTTTGGGGGAAAAAAGATACTTACGTGGTGCAGACCACAATTCGTTCCAGCTTAACATGAATTTCAAAAAAAAAAAAAAAAAAAGGTCTCTACGAGACTGGCAAGGTAGCGGTGTCAGCGCATATTTCAAGCTCAACCATTTGATGGCCCCTAATTCTCCATGAATAATTTCATGTGTTAAGGAAAGCCTACGATACATGACACTCAGTAGATCAGTACTAGAGATTGGCACTCAGTAAAACCTTAATAAGCTGCTCTAATCAAGCAAACCATCAGCAAAGAAGTTGCGGTACTGAATCTAAAAACTTGATTACCGCTCCAAGGCTCATCTAGGTATCAAGAAGAATCCTGAGATCAAGTTTTGGGAAACCTTTTCTCAAAAGATCTCGCTCTGTAGGATACAATGGCCACTCCTTGAAAACGTGCTCAACCGTTTCCAGTTGACCACACTCGCAAAAATGATTTCGCTTGTTGATGCACCTCATCTGGAAATACTTTACAAGAACACCATGACCTATGCGGAGCTGAAACACATTGCTCAAAGTATGACGAAGCACGGAACTCATGAAAGGTTTCAATAGATTAGGGTACTTTCCTCTATACAGCTTCCCTTGATTGGTGGTGTAGTATTGATGAATTTCACCTTGTGTCTCGTAGTGTTCTGAAATGTTTGAGTTCCATCTTTTCACTAATCTGTCAGTTTGTAATATCAAAGCGGGCTAGCATATTCAAATATTGGCCGTACACACGACCAGAAGCTTTGTACAGATCTTATTGATACAAAGCCTGTTTAATTTCTGAAGCTTTATGCTTGGGCCATCTGGTATCCTCTATTGTAGTTGGAGGAATGTCTAATGATCTATTGCTTGGAACCAGAGAGCTCCGCTCTTGAAAAAGGCAACAATCTTTAAAACTTTCTTCGTGGTAATGCCATCTTTTCTTGTGAGCTGAGAGACAAACGTGTGAGGCTGTGTGTTTTTCACAAAAGACAGCACGTCCCAGATGTGACTGGAGTTTCCCAAATTTAAAAAAAAAAAATCATAACAACACTTGCGCTTTGTTTCGTTCATCGCTTCAACAAACTCTTCACCGATTTTTTTGGCTTTTGCTTGCGTTTCAGTATTTGGGTATCTTTTAACTTGTTCGCTTTTCGAGATGTCTTCAATTTATTTTTGAGGGCATCTGTCCACTACTACCTGCTGCGTTCACATAGCCTCAACTTATTCGTCAATCCTTGAAGGCATTAAGTAAGTAGGGTCGTTAAAGCTTTTGTTGATTTGTTAACTCGTGTTCTCCCTTTACGTATTTACGCATCATGCTCGAAATTTTGTGAGTCCTCTGCGAGTAGGTTAGAGAAATAGTTTCAGTCTGCGTTTTTGAAGTTAAAACCTTTTCCAATTATGTTGAGCTCAAGATGGGGTTCAATCTGACTGTTCTCGAAAGAGCCAGTTACATCCAGACTCCAAAGCTGCAGATAGTGATCACTGCCTATGTCCTGACTTTTTAAAAAAGTCTTAAAATCTGACATCTTCTCTTGCAAAACCTAGATCAATGGCCGTTTTACCCCGTACAAAAGTAGAAATGTCGGGCTCAGAAAAAAAAAAAAAAGAAAAAACCCCCTGGTTATCAACCTAGTCCGTACAGTCCTTCGAGAAAGTTTCCATTGCAGGTGGAGCGACCCAGTTTTGTTTACTATAATGTAAAATGCTGAAATTATCTACCACCACCTGCGGTGTGTGGTTGCCTTGGACCGACTAACCTCATGGAGGGGCTCAAAGGCTTTGTAGTCTTGGCCATTTTGTTGTAAATATTCGTAATTTTAATGTTGTCAATTTTGATCATCGCGATATTTCTGTCAGAAAGGTAAGAAGTTGTTGCATTCGGTCACGAGTCCGGCAGCGCCAGTTTCATCGGTGTTGACGCTCTTGTCAGTGGTTTTGAGGCATTTGTTTCTTTCTCTTGACGCTATGTGGTCTAGCATTAATTATTTTCAGTTTGCTGTTTAATGTCAAAATTTGACATTTATAGCTAACAAGGATGATACTATTTGACAGCATCCTCGGTGATACTACGACACTACTAGAGGAGAACAGTGTAGAGAGTAGAGATTTCAGTTTTTCTTACTCTCCAATTGTGACAACTTTGACATCAAAACAGTTGCGTTGAAAAAATTTAGAGACGGGGTTACAAGGAGTTGGAGACCGTATTCGCAGCTTTACAGATATTCCTAGAGGGCAGTAAGTAATTATAACACACTGCTGCGAGTCTTATACCTATAGCTGCAAACTCGGAAATAGTAATTTTCAGGAGTCTAGAATTGTTACCTTGCCTTCCAGACTCCAAGATATTCACCTATTAGAAAAGTTGCTATTTCTGAGCTTATGCAAACTTGATACTAGAGGAGTTCAGAACTCCCCCTCCCCCCTCAAAAAAAAAGGTTCTTGAGATAGAAAATAGAATTTTGTAAATCCATTTTGGTTTTTCGTTCCACATTAACAGTCTACATAGTTAGCATATCCTTGTCGCGATACCAGAGAAGGGATACAGATTACCCTATGCTACTATAAACGGCGTAGGACTTGAACCTAGTTTGAAAGCCTACATTGAGAACGTATAAAAGAGCGCTTAGAAGCTACGGGTTAACCGTTGTAGGTAGAATTTAGCCTGCTGGGCAACCACTTTTTATTATTATTATTATTAATTTTTTTTTTGATGTCATTTCATTAATATTTTTCTACTCTTTTTTTCATTTTGGTATTTCTTTTCTTGAGGCTACGGTTACAACGTTTTCAAAGTTCTGGGTGTCCATATTGTTAAGGAGATATGTAGATTGTAGAAATACACATGTCTCAAGAATCTGTGGCTGTAATCATTATGAGTCTGCATCGTACAAAATGGTAGCAAAGGCTTTTTTTTTTGTTTCTTTTTTTTTTTGTTTGTTTGTTTTTTTTTGTTTTTCTTCATGATTGCATCTCTACTTTTGGTCCAGTTCACTTTGTTTTCACAAAATGAAAGGAAAAATAAAATAAAAGAAACAAATACTTTAAATACTCATAATTTTCGCGTATGTACGGTGTAACCCAAATTCAAGTCTAAACTCAACTTCAAAAAAAAGAAATAAAGAGATGAAAAAAAAAAAAAGGAAAATAAAAGAGAATACAAATATCAAGAAATATCTCTCTTTTTTTTTTTTTCCTTATTTTTTTTTCTTTCCTTGAGCAATCTTGATTTTTATTTAATTTATTTTTCTTTCATTTTTCTAGTGTCGAATATTCGTTTTTACCTAGCATCACAATTGCATTTCTCCATGTCTTCTCTACAATCCTGTCCTCTCGAAGTGTTGACCCTGATTTCGGGCTTTTTGGGAAAATCGGATTTGATCTCTCTGTCGCAGACAAACACTACTTTTTATAATATTTGTATTCCCCAACTATGGTCAGATCTCGTCATTTCTAAACCACCTCAACAGCATTTACACCAGCACCAATTGCCAGTCGTGCTATCTACCCTGGCGAGCTCCAGCATAAGATCCATCACAATCCCTGCTGCTAATTTGACAGTGTTAAGCCTTAATCACTTCATCAGCTCGCTCCTTAATCTAGATCTGCCCAATCTGAATTCGATAACAGTATCATTTTGCGATTATGATTGCATGGCATTTAATAGCAGCAGTTTTATCTCTGTGAACGGTTTTCAATCAACTCGCGACAGTCTACGTCCCAAATTCCAGGCGGAATTATTAGATCTTGAATGCTCTACAAATTTTCTCGGTGGTGCTGATCTTCTCAATATTGACATAGACAGCACTGGTAGCGGTATTACTAGCAACGGCATCAGCGGCAGTATTAACACCAACTCCAATATTAGCATCAGTAACAATGTCACCAGTATTAGTGGTACCTACATTCTCGTAAACGCTTTATTTTCCCTTTTAGGCAGTTTTCTAGCCAACCATCCAACCGTGCGGCTATGTATTTATTCCACTTCGATACACCCTCTTCACAATACGTTGTTATCATCAACGTCGGTAACTGCAATCAGATTCAAGCGATACATCAAATCCTTAACTATTGAATCATTGCAGACAGTTTCTAGCCACAGCAAGCTGGTTTCAGTGCTGCAAAATCTAGAGTCGCTTGAGCATCTATCCATTACTAGCATAGACAACGAAATCGAGTTTGACGACGACGAAGAGGAAGAAGAGAGCAACGAGGAGGGTAATGAAGAAATAGAGATCTACGAAGTAAACAAGTTCTTGTACACATCCGCGATTGCCCACATGGCCCATCTCAAAACACTAAGCATCAATTCGACTTCACTTCTAGAGGCCTTTTCACCAGAGTCGATTCCTGCTTCTGTGAAGTCGCTCGAGCTGGAGTCAAATTACACCAATTCCAATACTTCCTGTCCGGCCACATTTTCTCCATCGTCTTCATCATCCTTTGCAAGTAATAGTTTGCATTATGAAGGCACTGCAGCCATATTCAATAATTTTTGGGCTCATTTTTTGTCGCACAACTTTTCGCATTTGACGTCACTTAAAGTAGGACTCTGGGCCTCGGAATTGTTTAGCTACGGAATTACGCAATCGCAGCCACAGCCATCTTTTTACATGCCCCAGTCAGATATGTCGCATGCTCTCACACCCGGTACCACTACCACCGCTATTCCGAATAGCGGCATCAATAGTGGTAAACTATTGGGCAATTTACAGAATTTGCATATTGAAGGAGACTTTATGCCTCCCGGGCTGGACGCAGTTTTGTTTGCATCAAATCCCAATTTAGAAACGGTGAATGTTCCAATTATCTATGAGCAGGGCGCTCAGACGTTGGCTGCTACCTGCTGCCACAGTTTGAAACAGCTCACGATCTCGGGCAACTTTGAGCAGGACAACGGCAACATATGTAACAGCGATAGTAATTATTCCGTCTGTGGCGGCGCCAACTGCTCACAATTTTCTTTGCGGCCTTGCTTCGTTGAGGTACCTGGTGCTCTTCCTTTGCTTGCCAAATGTTACCGCTTAGAGTCCCTGAAACTTAGTGTCATGGCCAATACCCTATTTAGCGCCGATATGCTAAAGTTTTTGCAAGACATGCGCATGTATGCTCAGAGCAACAATCATCATCATGCGCAGCAACAACGCCCGCTCAAAGTCGTTCTTGAGCAAACGGATTATGATTTGCCGTACTATCGTGAAGTGATTAGTGAGGAGGAGTACGATGAGTATGGAGGGTTTAGTATGCTTCCGCTTGATTGCATTAAGACGCGAATGCCCGCCTACGAGCTCTTACGCACACGCTTTGCGCCGGCTCCATCATCAGGCGAGGCCAGCGACAAGCCCGAGAGCAAAGCCAATATTTCCAGGGGAATTGAACAATTTCTACGGCCTATTGACGAAGATTTGTCAACGCGCAGCAACCCAATATACAAAGAGTATTATGGACAGGCGCCGTTTGTTCGTTACAATTGCATTTTTGTTCTTGATACTGAGGCCTTTGAGTGCTCTTCAGGTGCTTGCTAATCAACCATTTTTCACAACACACACACACACACACACACCCTCATTATTACCACTGAAATGATCTCCATTATTTTGTTTTTATTTTGCTATTTATTCCGAGAAACTATGTGTTATGATTTGAATTTCTTTTGTTTGTATTTCCTAATAATTGCGTCGCTTAATTATATTTATTATTCATTTATTCAATTTTAATTTCTGGAAATCCAGAAATCACATTTATTTAATTAGTAGGTGCTGCAGTTGTTCTTCGTTCATCTTAAACTCAATATATGGGTGCTTCGATTCTGTAAGATGCGTGTGTTGATTTGGCAATACGACTAGTCTAGAAATTTTTATTTTTATTTTGCTCCACATTTGCAAGTTTTGTTTGCATCCATTAATGGGCTAAACCTTTGCGATTCCTGTTATATATTACTGAAACATTTTTTTGACGCACTGGCAGCCTATCTCACTGACGTTGACAACCTGAGACGTTAGCACTTATTTACGACTAGATTGTTAAACCTGTTTGCCTTTCCTCCTGTTATGCTCTACTATTGAGGCCACCAAAATCATTCTTAACTGCATCGTATTTTTTCTAGTGTTGGGAACAGTTTGGGTTGCATTTTCCGATATTTTTACCGTCTACGAAGTTTGATAACGTTTGTAGATGATGCATCAGTAATGGTTCCTACAAATTTTTACGCCCATCAATTAGGTTTTTCCATGTCTTTGATGTCAACAAGGAAATTTTATTGATAGTGTCAATATCAAGTTTATTTCTAGAGTCCCATAATAATTACATACTGAGACAACTAGCATGGATATGAGGCTATCTGTACTAAGTCTATATTTATAGCCCCGGGAGTACGAGGAGAGATTTTTTTTTATTAGCCGTGAAACCTCTCTCACCGAGGGGGCCTAGTAATCAGAAAAGTCTAGAGCGCATCTGGACCAGTCTTTTTGTTATTGCAAATGTCAAGTTGGTAATATCTGGCCCCGACTCCCAACTTTTTTTCCCAAGATTTCCCCCTCTCTTATAAAGCGGGCCTCCTACCTGGCATGCATGGGCTACTGGCTTTACTGAACTCAAAAAACTGATTAGAGGTTTTAATTTTGACGTAGCTAGTTAAAGTCCAGGGTTGCAGTTGATTAAACAGGCCAATAAACCGCAGCATACAATATGTGTGTTCCAAAAGGTATTAAATATTACATTAATGACTTCCTGAGATTAACTATCATGATAGGCGCCCTGAGATATGAAAAGAAAAAAATTATCGAAACTGTGGTAAATGCCAAAAGCTGCAGTTATTTTTTTTTATTTTTTATTTTTTTTTGGTTTAAACGCATGGCAATATTAGGCACCCAGGCCTAGCTGGCTTGACTTGTTTTTCCTTTCTTATAGCACCATTGATGAAAGAGATGGATACTATATGATAAATAAAATGTTGGTTCATTTTATCTTGCAGAAGGTCTCAGTATAATAAATTTTCTATTTGAAAACAACTTAGCCACACGATTAGAACTTTTGGAACATTGAGACATGAGAAATGAAACGAATGTAGGATTTTTATGGTGACAATATGCCAGGTAATGGAACCTTCCACAAGCTAAGCCCATGTACAAAATCTTTTGAATCTTTTTTTTTTCTAAATTATATCAAATTTTTGTAGTTGACCACTCGATAACGTGCCTTGGGTATTAGTGATCAATACTGATTAGCTTTAGTGTTGACAAAGTTTTACCACAAGATTCTTGTCAAGGAAACGTAGCTAGTAACCACACACTTTCTAATATCAATCAGTTATACCGGGAAAGTTAGCTTGTAAAAACCAAATTTGTAAAAACGTGTGTTAGATTGATGGACACTTGTAGATAAGAAAATTTTATCACTTTTTTAATGTTCAGGAATACAGTCTGAGGCTTCTGAGTTGTCTAATCTCGCGTGGGTTGTAGATTATTGGGGTTTCAAGAAGTCTCTATAGCAAACTTCCACATTACTATGCAAACCTATTTCAACCGTTTTTAATCAATCATTTGATATTGATAAGTCAAGAAAGTTAGGCTGCCTATAATCTAAGATTGCAATAGCGGCAATGAGGGGCAAAATAATAGATTATACAATTAGATATTCCATATCAATCAAAGAAAATTTGTTTTCCTAACGACTAGAAGTTGCGTTAATAATAAAATATTAAAATGATAAAAGGAAACGCATATTTTTTTCAACGCATATCTTAAAAGACTAAAAATATATGTATATTAAGAGGGGAGAGGGGG
>JAJMRT010000076.1:0-30228 GCA_030558065.1 Geotrichum phurueaensis
ATCGCCTCTTTAACGCCGTCAGAACCAGACTCTGCCTTGCCAAGATCAAACTGCTCAATTAGCTCTTCCACAGATTGCTGTTCACCCTCATTGTAAAGGTAATGCTTGAATATTAGCTTTCCAGATGCAGTTGTAATAGAACCATCGGAAATTTTCACAATAATGTCACCAATGTTTTTGACGCTAATTATTGATGGGTTAAACTGCTTGTCTTGCACGTTAAGTTCACCGAGGAGATTGTGAACGATCCAGTTACTGACAGTCTTGGTCTTGCCGCCTCTTTCTTTAACGTAGTCAAAGACGGCTTTGTAGTAGTCAACACCGCCATCAGTCGCCATTAAACTTCGGGCATCTTTTAACGGAACCGAGTAAGGAGCTGCAAGAAGGTTCTTAAAAATTTCATCTGGCAATTCAGGAAGAGTCTGTTTAACCGCATCAACCAGACCGGGCTCTAAATCGACAGGTAACACCTCAGGATCAGGCATATATCTGTAGTCTACACCTTCTTCTTTTCCACGTAACTTCCAAGTGTTCTTGCCGTCCCAACCCCGAGTTTCGCTTTCAATCTTTTTACCGCGCTCCAAATCCTTTCTTTGTCTCTTGAACTCAGCTTTAATAGCATGAACAATGGCTGATGTGCTTGATAAGTTTTTGATTTCACATCTCTGACCATAGTTAACAGAAACGTTGACATCGACTCTCATAGCACCTGACTCGAGTTCACCGGAACACACTTGCAGGTGCTTTAACAGCATTTGAAGCTTTTTCACAAAGATACCAGCAGTTTCGGGATCAGGTATATCGGGCTCAGTGACAAGTTCAATCAGACACGTGTTAGTTCTGTTCAAGTCAATGTTGGCGGTGTCGTCGATATACGTCGATTTACCCGTGTCTTGCTCGATCTGGATCTGCTTGATCCGAATTTTCACGGGGTTTTTGACGCCATCTCTCGGGAAAAGCTCCAACACACCGTCTTGTGCGTAAGGCTCAAAATGCTGAGTGATTTGGTAGCCAGCAGGCTGGTCACCGTAGAAATAGTGTTTCCGATCAAATGTGAATGTGTCTGACACCTTACAGTCGAGCGCGACGGCTGCTTTTAATGCCAGGAAAACGTTCTTTGTGTTGAGAATAGGCTGTGTGCCGGGAAGTGCCGCATCATAGTATGAGACTTGCGAGTTGGGCGGCGAATTGAAGACGTTATTGGACGTGGAGAAGAGCTTTTGCTTAGTCTGAAGTTGGGCATGAATTTCCAAACCACATGTAAGGTTGTACTGATTTTGGGACCCAGTAGCAGCTTCTGTAGAGTATCGCAGACAGACAGCCCGCGAGACATGTCGGGGTTTGATTGACGCTAGAAACCTTGGTTTGAAAGTGAGCATCATGGGTATGGTTATATTCTTTTTTTTTCTCTAAACGTCTAGAAAATTGAAATATTATAGAGAGAACAAGTAAATAGAATAGAAAGAAGTAGAGGAGAAAAAAGTGGTGTTGGGTTTTAAGTGTCAATACTCTTTTGGGATTTTTACGCTTTTGACTGGTTGAAAATTCCAATGCTGCCAAACTTGAAAGCTATAGCAGATAGAAAAAAGCACCAGCAGAAACAGATTAAAGATCAGCTTAGAAATAGATCACCCCAAGGAAGAAAATTTTGGCGCAGTAGTAAAGTTATACTATCGCTGATATTTGATTTCAATTCTTTCTTGCGTGTTTTATAAATAAGATTTTTAATGACAAAAAAAAGGTTATGTCGAAAAATAGTGGCAGACAGTCACACATTTGGTCGTGACGGTAGCTGCAAAAAGTAATTTAACAGAATGGAAAACTTGTAAAAAAAATTCAAAAGAATAAATCATTAACTTTCATAAAATTCTAACTGCTCAATTCCGTTTTGAAGCCTCGGGCACAGGGTCTAGAAGTTCCGGATCCGAATACATCTTGACTTTGACATGAATCACATGACACATGCGCAAAACGTTTGGTGCATAACATAATTTTCCTCGTCCCAATCGCGTTTATTTTGTTCTTTCTTTTCCTTTCTGTTTATCACGAGTCAGCGCCAATCACGATCAACAGTAAGTGCTCTCACAATGGACCAAGGACCAGGACGCGTTATTTATGTCGGAAGTATTCCGTACGATCAAACAGAAGAGCAGATTTTAGATATTTTTCGCTCTGTTGGCCCAGTGGTCAACCTTAGACTTGTTTTTGACAAAGATGGAAAATCTAAAGGGTTTGGTTTCGTCGAGTATCACGACGCGGAAACAGCTGCGTCAGCCGTCAGGAATTTAAATAACTATCAAATTGGATCTCGTTATCTTAAGGTAGACTTTTCTCACGAAACTACTATCACTCCTGCTGCTAAGCCCAGAGTTGGTATGTTTCTTATACTTTATTTTTTTATTTTTTTTTGACAGTCGTGAGTTTTCTAACTTTCGGCCTCTTTTTCAGATCTCTTACCAATTCTGCCCGTCGGTACTGCATTAGCACCGGGAACTACAGCCCATGATGCTATTACAAATGTTATTATGTCATTCAACCAAGAACAGATGATTCAATTGATCTCAGATCTCAAATCAACTGCCGTGAATAACCCAGCCAAAACCACAGAGTTGTTTAAAGTCAATCCTCAACTATCATACTTGGTTGTCCAAGCAATGCTATCGTTAAAACTTATTGATGATGCCACTATTCTTTCACTTGTTGACAGGGCTGGACAAGAACAACAGCCGTTACAGCAAACTCCCCAACAGCCGCATGTGCAGACAGGCAAGCCGCCAAGCAAACAGCATAGTCAAGATACCTTACGACAATCGCCGCAACTCCCACGATCTCCGGGTAAACAACAGCAACAGCAACAGCAGCAGGTGCAGGTGCAACAACCGCAGCAGCAACAGGTGCAACAGCAGCAGCAGCAGCAGCAGCAGCAGCAGCAGCAGCCGCAGCCGCAGCCGCAACCGCAACCGCAACAACAACAACAACAACACCAACAACAACAGCACCAACAGCACCAACAACTACAACAGCACCAGCCACAACCACAACCACAGCCACAACCCCAGCCACAGCAGCAGCAACAACAACAACCTCAGCAACCACAGCCAGCCGCTGATCCTCAGCAGATAGAGCTGATTAGACAGGTTATGCAGCTGACGGAAGAGCAGATAGCAGCGTTGCCGGCAGATCACCGCAACACCCTCAACGCTTTAAGGGAACGCGTTCTGAGGGGCGAAATCAGGATCTAAAAAGACTGGCATCCTTGATTACATCTTGTATTTTTTCATGGCCTTTCTGTAATACCTTAATTTATGATAAATGTACACCCATATACATTCTTGTTACTCTCAAGTTTTTCAATATTCATATTTTCAACTTTAAATCTTCAGGGATGTTGTAACCTTCACTCATAATGAGATAATGCCATGGAAAAAAAAAAAAAAAAAAAAAAAATCGTAAACTTCATTAAACAAAATATGGGTAAATGATTGTGTGTAAAATAAATAAAGAATCATCACTAGTCCTGAGCTAGAGAGGGGTTTTTTCTGGAGACTTCTGATGCGCTTCTCTCATTTCCGTCGTTCATCTGAAGACACATGTTAATCAAACTGTGCCTTGAGTAATAATAATATTAATAACAATAATAATAATGATAATAATAATAATAATAATAATAATGGGAGAGAAAAAATAAAGTACCTACTCGATTCCAGTCAACAGGAGAAGTTGGTGTGCTTTGTGATTTTTTGGATTTGTCTCGATCAAAGAACTTGGACACCGCAGTCTTTGGTGGCGGCCCTTCACTTCCCTGGCGCCTAGTAGCATTTGCGGAGGCAACAAGTTTCCGTTTCCCCTTGACGGGGGAGACGTTTGTGTTGTTTGTGTCGCTCAGCACCCCGGCTGGTGTAGTTGCTGGTGAAGGGGATGCGGAAACTGAATTATAGCCACTCGTGGGAACCGAGCTTCCTGTCATGGAGCCCATATGCCGGCTAATTGGCAATCTGCATGTTAATTTTTTTGTCCAAACTTTCAAACCAGTGCAGCTGCCTCTCCCGGCTTACTTCTATCGCTTCGTATTTTTACATACCCTTTTGTTCTTGAATTTCTACCATTAAGACAGCGCTCCATATGTGCTGCAAACCGCGAACCAGCAATCTTGCGTGAGCAATTCAGACACTCAAAGTACCGCACGTCGTTTGACTTCTCGTTTCCATACATATCGCGGCCGGCGGCCTTTATGTAGGCCACGCGGCCGGCGAGCTCCGTGCGTGGGGCGCTTTTCGCGCGCACCCCTGGTGGTAAAGTTGTTTTGTATGGTTTGGCCACAAAGTCCGGCCCGTACTGGCTTCGCACCCGTTTCTCTATCTGGATCGCCTGAGAGGTTACTTCATGCGCTATAGGTTTGAGCAGGCCCTCAAGAATCAAAAGACTCTATCATATAGGGAAATAAAAAAAATAGACAGCAGTAATTGGTTAGAAAATCATTGAAAAAAAAGCTTTTTATAGTATACAATTACTAACTAGCTTGCCAACATTAATTTCTTGGTCGTTTTCGCCGTCTGAAGACATTTCTAATCCCTCTAAGCACTCCGTGATTTGTGAAAGAGAAGTGAGAAGCAAGCTGATCAGGAATAATATTTCAGTTTAATCACGTGATAACTCATTGAAAATACCAAACACACCTAAGCTTTTACGGATAATCTCCATTAGGCTAAAGGCATAAGAGCAGGAACGTCTGAAGACATCGTTAAAGAGGATCCGAAAAGGTTTCTTAGAGTGAAGCTCAGAATAGATCCTATAAAAATTGCAGAGAACTATCCAAAGTTAGGGGATACTTACGTTTTTTTTCGCTGGAGTATGAAGACAGGTTTGATGCTTGTATGCAAGTCCCTATTGTTAAGTTCACCAAAGTACTTATGTACGAGTATAGCCCGCGCCCTAATGGTAGCAACGGCAGAGGTCGAAGGCTGCCAAAAGGGCCGGCAAGAAAAGCTATGGGGAATAAATTATACAGAAGGCAGGGGAATTTGTCGTACTGACTGGGCGCTAGTGACTTATTTGAGCCATTGAGCGACAATATAGCTGCAAAAGAAAATTGAGGCAAAGGGCCACAAGCCAGAACGCTGCATAGCCTACGATCGGAGTGAGTTATTGCAATGGCGGTACTATTCTTGCTATGATAGATTCTGGGCGGCGAAAAAGATGCGGAATACAAACGTTCGAGTTTCTACTGCGGAAGACAAGGAGTGAAAAAAAAAAAAAAAGTGCTGTGCTCTACAGCTGCACATAAGAAATGAAAAAAAAAAACAACAAGAAAATACAGTCACGAGTAATTTATTGAGAATAAAAAGAAAAAAAAAAGAAGAAACAAATAACTAGCGATAGTATCCTGGGCCAGATTGACCTTGCCCAGGGGGTGGGGGTGGGGGTGGCATATTGCTGTAATCTTTCTGAGCAGGGGTGCCGCTGTAGCCATACAGGGCCCCAGAATTTTGCGGAGAGTTATAGTTTTGATAAGGTTGGCTCTGAGGAACCGGGGGTGGTGTACCATACTGGCTCGGGGGTGGAGGGGGCTGTTGCTGATAAGACTGAGGGTACTGTGGCTGAGCTTGATAGTTGCTATAGTTAGTTTGAGGCTGGTATGATGAGTAGGCTGGCTGAGTTGGAGGAGTCTGCTGATAGGAGGTCTGAGTAGAAGGCAGTTGATAAGAAGATTGAGTAAGAGACTGTTGATAGCTTGGTTGACTGGATGTGGGGGGTTGATAATTGGATTTCAAAGGGGCGGGCTGCTGATATGAAGTCTGAGAATACTGTTGACCATAGGAAGGGGTACCATGAGCATTTTGAAAAGCGGACTGTTGGTAAGAAGTTTGTGTGGGAAAAGAAGCATACTGAGGCTGACTGGAAGGGACAGATGAGTACTGAGATTGAGCAGGCCCAGAGGAGTAATCACCATAGCTAAGAGTCTGTGAAGAATAATTAGATGTTGTTGGTTTCGCAGGAGCAGGAGGAGGTGCTTGAGATCTATCGAGGTAGGAATTGTCACTCCAACCAGAAGTAGATGAGGCTCTAGCCTGAGTAGCTGGAGAGGTCAGAGAAGCAGCAGACGAGTATTCTGATTCATAACCGGTAGAGCTCACAGAACCTCGATTAGCATACAAAGACTGTAACGGCTGAGGGGATTGTGAAGAACTAACTGAAAGTCTAGCAAGCTGATCTCTCAGAATGTCCTGACTGTTCTGATTAGAAGATGCGGACAAAGTGTTACGAAGTTTGAGAGCTTCTTCTCCTCTGTTGGATACAAAATCTTGGGTGTTAGACAAGGTCGACTTAGTAAAAGTCAACAACTTTTGATAAAACTCGTGAGCTTTTTGCAGGCCTTGTTCAGTATCCCTCCATGAATTGTAAGCAGTGTGGAACTTGCTAACAAGAACTCTTCGACGGGATTCAAGCTCTTCCTTTTGCAAGTTCTTATTCCTAACAGACTTGTTTTCAAGCACTTTCTTCCAAGTTACAGTCAATTCTTTCAAAAGGGTCTTCTGACGGACAATTGAGTCATCAAACTCAGATTGGAAAGGTTGGAACTTGGCAAGTTCAGACTTAAACAAAGTCTCCTGAATGTCGGGGTTTTTATTGTTGAGCACAAGGATACCGGAAATATCATCTTTGTGGACTTTATCTTTAAATTGAACAAAGCGAGTATCACGCTCATTGCGAATAACTTGTAAATTATCCAAGTAATGCTGTGTCTGTTCCAATAAAGCATCGATAGTACCATCATCTTGAGCTTGATCTAAATCAAGCAAACTAGACCCTTGTTCAGTTTGTGAAGGAGTGGCTTGAATACTATCAAATAATGATCTCAGTTTAGGGTTGTTAGGGCCCAACTTCAAGATCTGAATATCAGCCTCAGCTCCTTTTAGGATGTTTTTAAGTCGTTCATCTGAAGTAGTGGCATTAGAAAGATCATGCTTAATTTTAGAAATGTCGGAAAAAAGACCGGAATTCATTGTAGTGGACGAAGCTTGAGTCCAACGATTCTTGAATTCTGCTTTAGCGCTCTCGTAGTTTTTTTCTTCTTCCTGCAAGAGCCTCTCAGCATTCTTCATGTCATTATAAATAGTTCTTTTAATGGCATCAAGATCTTCAAAAGTGAAGCTGCTTTTATTGCCAATTTCAGTAACTCGATCAGCCCATTCGTTAACTTGAGAGTCAATCCCTTGAGCTTTTTTGAGGGTTAAAATATCAGATGCGTCGCTTTTGAGAGAGCGAAGTGCATTGGGAAGTTGCAAAAATTCCAAGGCAGATGCTAGCTCTTCATTGGCAATCTCAATCTTCTCACCCTCAGCCCGTAACAAAGTAGCCTTTTCTTCAGAGTACAGACTAGCCTGTTGGTGAACAGAAAGAGGAATGACCTTTTCAAACAGCTCTTTGCCAATAAGCATCGACAATTCTTGAGAGTCCTTGTAGAGATCATTCATAGGAGTAGGAGTTGCGGCCTCCACTGCAGCAATAGCAGCAATGGAAGCAGCGCTAGGGACAGTGCTGTGATAAATCAAATCATTTTCTTTTTCAAGGGAAACAATCCGCTCCTTCATAGCATCTTGCAAAGTGGTGATGACATCGTAAAAGGTAGAGTACTGTGGGGGCACGGAAGACTTGTAGATTTCCTGAATATTCGAAATTGCAATCTTCAAATGTGCAATTGCTTCACCATACTTGCCATTGTTTTCAAGAGCTTTTGAATTTTGATCGTGAGCAACAGAAAGATAATACTTTGACTTAACTGAGCAATATTGATTCCAACACTTTTCACCCCAACCTTTGTCAGTGTAACCACTCTGGAGACTTTCTGCAGCTGCTTTGTATAAGTTGCTTGCAGCCTTCGCAAGTTTGGGCAACATGCTTGAAGATGAATTTTCTGTCAGCAGTCTTTCAACAAAACTCTCCTGTGCCTGAGCAACCATGAGCTTGCAGAGTGCCTTAACTGTGTCTTGCGAGAGGTCTGTACTTGGAGCATGAAGGAAGTTGCTAATAATAAACGTGAAAATTCCTGCTGCATCTTTGAATCGATTGAAAGCAAGCTTTAGATCTTCAGCTTCAGCACCAATGTGAGAGTTAATGCACGCGAGATTGAACAACAGTGAGGCTTTTTCGAACGCAATAGAGTGCTGAGTATTGGAGTGATGAGTGAAAGCGTCGTGCCAAGTGAAATTGATTCTGCACTCATTTTCGCTTATAGGGATTCTAAGTGCCAGGAGCTCTAATTGCGCGTAATATTTGTATAACAAATCTCTCCCGACATTATCATTGGCAGCACCTCTAACATCCTGGCGAATCTTGTTCAGAGTATTGACCTCGTCGTTGAAAACATCAGTTGAGCCGTAGACGACGCCAAAGTAGGCACGCAGAGGACCGGACCAGTCGACGTCTTCCATTCCCTTCAAAGGAAGGGCAATCATAGGAGATAGTTTCATGGTAATGGAGAATTGAGTGTGAGGAAAAAGATTCTGGTTGATAGTGAGATTGGAGAGTTTAAAATAAAAAAGAAAAAAAAGAGTGGCAATACGAAGCTTTCACACGTTGGCAGCTGGTACAAAATTCTTGTTTCTGAGATTTTTGTCCGCTTTGATTTTCTGCCTTTATTATTAGTTTTTGTTTTCTCTTTCTACCCTTTCATCATCATCAACCGTCCCTATAAACAACATAGTCGTCTTCATTACAAAGACAGCTTTTTCTGTCGTTTCATTTTCGACTATCTCTTGATATCCTGCACTTGAAAATATCTGCAACCTAGCTCTAATTGTCTTTCTTATCCCCTCTTCCGTTTAACCTCTAACATTAACTACACCACAAAATGGATGCTATTTTCAAAGAATTCAATCGGCTGTCAAAGTCATCTGGGTTTGCAAAGTGCGAAGCCCAAGTTGATAGTTTTTTAGAAGCTTTAGAATTGGCAAAGAATGCCATTACTGCAGGTAAGTCTTCACTGATTTCACGTTATCATTAATGACTCTAACTTCTCTGTAGATCCCCAAAATGTCGGCAAATATGTGCAAGAGATGAAGATTGAACTTGACTCGATTGCTTCCAAGATTACTGAATATGAAAAAGAGATTTACAGTAGCATAGCAAAGTATGGCAAGAGCCTGGATAAAGTGAGTTTATTATACTTTCATACATTTTTCAAAGCAAGTACTAACCATATAGACATTTCGACTTGACCTGTCTTCAGCTTACAACCCCAAGATGTTTCCTATATCTCCGAACGAAGATTTGAACAGAGCAATTCTTGTTCATTTTGCCAGAAATGGTCACTTTGACATTGCCAAAGAATTCATGGACGAAACTCAAATTACAATACAGATTAGTTTGCTGGATCAATTTTCTATTATGTACAAAATTGTCAAAGCGCTCAATAGTGAGGATCTGGGACCTGCTATTGAATGGGCATATACAAAAAGAAAAGACCTTTTAGAACTGGGAAGTAACTTGGAGTTTGTGCTTCACAAGGTGCAATTCACGAGATTGGTTCTTGAAAGTGATGACATTGCTACACCGTTCAACTATGCCCGCAAAAACTTGTCAGTATTTGGAGACAGATATTCGAATGAAATCTCCCGGCTCATGTGTTCAACACTTTACCGAAAAAATATTGAAAGATCTCCTTATCAGGACATTTTTAATCTTCCCTCTTACGAGAAACTCGCTTGTATGTTTTCGTCAGAGTTTTGCTTTTTATTAGGCCTGAGCCCTGAGTCGCCTATCTACCTTGCAGTCACGGCAGGATCTCTATCATTACCAGTACTAGCAAAACTTGACGTTTTAATGAAAAGCAAAAAGGCTGAGTGGACGACTACTAACGAACTTCCCACCGAGATCCCACTACCCAAGAGCCTTATCTTTCACTCCATTTTTGTTTGCCCTGTGTCCAGAGAGCAGACAACTGAAGAAAATCCGCCTAAAGTTCTGCCCTGTGGTCACATTCTGGCCAACAATAGTTTGAAGTCGATGCAGAAAGATCACATCAACCATAGCATCAAGTGTCCATATTGCCCAACCGAGACGACAGTTGCTCAAGCAAAACGAGTGTATTTTTAGATGGCATTAATCCTCGATTGATTTTTTAAATTAATCATTTTCACACTTTACGATTATTCCTCTTTATAGCTAGTGCACGAATCAATCAATGTTTATGATTTATGAATCTTCTAATGAACATTAGCTTCATTCAAGAATTAAAATAAAAAGAGAGGATTGGCGAGAAGTAGCTCACTCAAACTGTATAAAGTTGCACGTGCTAATCCTTTTGAAACTGCCTATCTGCCGTGATTGTACCAGAACTAACACCATTTTCACCAGTCAACCAGGATGGCATTTTTTCAATGTCAACAACACGATTTAATGCGAGATCTTTCACACCCCCAAAAATATCTGGACCCTGAAGTTTGAGCTTTATACTAGGCACGAAAGGCTCAGATTCTTCAGAACCTTTATGAGGAACTTTCAGCGTAAAGCTGTTGTAAGAGATTTGAATCTTGCTGTCGGAGTGATCTGATGCTTCTATATCACCGTGGAAACGAAGCTGGGTCAACTTTTTGAGCATCCCATCTGGAAGAGGACGTTTGCAGATTCTCAGTTCTTCTTCAAAATCACATTCCTGCTTCCTTTTTTTCGTTTTCTCTATCGTTTCAGGCTCTAAGGGGTTATTGTGAATATCAGCTTTACCTTTAGAATAGATTTTCCATGGACCTTGAACGTTGGCTTCTCGGCTGGCACCTTTCAAAACTGAAAGCGATGAAACTGATTTTGTAGGAAGAGATTTACTATAATCTAACTCCACAAGTTTACCAGGACGAGACAGTAATTTAGAAACTGTCTGAAAAATACCCTTTAAGTATGGGTTGTTTTCATTGAGGTGTGAATGAATGATGTAGGGTGATGACTGGGGAAGTGCTAGATAGATCGGAGGAGCAGCATTGTATCTATCGACAGCTGAGGAAGATAGGAGCGCATTCACAGACTTGGCTTCGAAAATCTGGATACGAATAAATGTGAGTTGCAGCTCTTCATGTTGAGATACTGATACATGCTATATATGGTAAGTAAGTTGAAGGACTCAGTAAATAAAGCATTGAATGAACTTACGTTGAAGAATAACGGATAAATTGATTCTTGTAAAGATTTTGTGATAGACTTAGTATTCATCGGTACATATTCTAAACAGTCTGGATTAGTAAAAATTTAAAAGAAAAAGTCGGAAATTATATCTTTTAGCTAAATACATACCTTTGCCATTTTGTAAAAGGGTTGAATAAGTCCATAGATGAGAACTGTTTGTAGTCAACATCACTATAAAATTATTAGCAGTTATTACAAAAGTAATTCTAATTTTTTAAAACCTGACTTACCTGAGATGTCGAGGTCGGCAATCTGAAGCATATTTAGTCCTTCAGACCAATGATCTAGCAACAGCCTTTCAATCAATTCTTTTTTCGTAATTGTGCTATTATACAGTTCAGTATATTCTGCCTTGAGCATCTCAAGACCCATTTTCCGTTTATCAATAGTATTCCTATTATCGTCTAAATCTTCTCCGCTCATTTGATAGTCATCCCATAATAAGTGAGGTTCAGTTGAAGAATTGTTCAACCATGCTAGAGCAAGATCAATAATGGCTTTTTTCGGTAGTCGTTTAATAAATTTTGCGTACTTTACTGAGTAAGCTTTGAATATTGTAGTATCTGTAAGAGTTCCTGAAGACCCTTTCTGTTTAGTCGCCATCGCATCTGTTGTTCTGGAAGATAAGGGGTTCTAAGGGTCTTGATTTGAGACCTAAGATAGTTATGATCACAGTCAACAATCTGGAGGTATAAACACGAAGACGCGTTTGAAAATACAGTAAGCACAAAATATGTTGCTATGGCAACCAACAGCTTTATCAAAAAAAAAAAAAGTCTTTGCGTACAGTTGGGAGAAAAGAAACGACACAAATTTTTTTTCAAAAAAATTAATTCTTCCTTTTGACATTGGAATAGTGTCTTGAAATTTTTTAGCCCATCAAAAATCATCAACAATGTCAGAAGATAAAGCTGTTAGTACCGCTGATTCGATAGCTCAGACAACTGTCAGTCAATCAAAGACAGAACTTTTTATCAGAAGTATTCCCTTTGAGGTCACTTCGACAGAACTTTCCGACTTTTTCTCGAATGTCGCTCCCGTCAAGCACGCAGTTGTTGTCACTGATCATGAAGGAAACTCTCGTGGTTTTGGTTTTGTTTCTTTCACAGATGCCGATGATGCTTCTAAGGCTCTGGAAGAGTGCAGAAAGCAGAAATTGAACGACAGACTGCTGAAAATCGACTTTGCTAAACCGAGAGTTAGAGGTGATGACAAGGAGTCTAAACCCGAAAAGAAGCCTAGCAAAGCTCCTGAGGTGGAGAAGAGAAGACCCCGTTTGATTATTAGAAATCTTCCTTGGTCTGTAAGAGACCCCAAGCAGCTAGAGAAGATTTTTGCCAAGTTTGGTAATGTTACAGACGTGGTTATTCCTCGTGGAGACAACGGTAGAATGAGAGGTTTCGCATTTGTCACTATGAGAAAGAAGACACATGCCGATATTGCGATTGAAAAGACCAAAAACCTCAAGATTGCTGGTAGAGAAGTTGCTGTCGATTTTGCTGTCGAGAAGAACAAATGGCTGAATAAAGAAAAAGACACTGATGAGTGTGACGAATCTGAAAGTGAAGACGATAGTCCTAAGAATGAACGTGAGGAAGATGACGACAATGAGGAGGATGATGAAGATGAAGAAAACGAGGATAATGATGAGGAACTCAAGGATTTAGAGGAGCAGAATTTTGCTTCGCCTAAGATTAGACTGAGAGGAGCTTCTACTTCATTCACGGTTTTTGTTAGAAATGTCCCTTACGATGCCACTGCAGAATCTCTTAAGGATCATTTTGAAGAATTTGGTGAGGTCAGATACGCTTTGCCTGTCATGGATAAACAACTTAATCAGCCTAAGGGTACAGCTTTCGTTGCGTTTGCTACTGAAGAAGCCAGAAATGATTGCGTCGACAACGCCCCTGCCACTGCCACTACCTCACTACTGATCTCCGACGATGTTGACCCCCGCTACGTTTTTGACGGCAGAGTGCTTGCCGTTACTAAGGCTGTCGAAAGAGAAACCGCCACCAGATTAGCTACTGCATCGGCTAACGAGCGCAACAAGCTTCTGGGTAAGGCTCCCGATGAGAAGGATAAGAGAAATTTGTTTTTACTGAATGAAGGCCGTATCACTGCCAATTCAAAGCTGGCCGAAAAAGTCTCTGCTGCGGAATTGGAAATCCGACAAAAATCTTACGATCTGAGAAAACAGCAACTCAACAAGAATCCCAGTCTCCATCTCAGTTTGACCCGTCTGGCGATCAGAAACTTGCCTAGAGCTATGTCTGAGCGTGCTCTGAAAGCTTTGGGTCGTAAGGCCGTCGTTGAGTTTGCCAAGGAGGTTGTTGAAAAGAAGCGTCAGCCATTAAGCAAAGAAGAGGTGCTTAGATCAACTAAGGAAAAGAATAGTTTTGGTGCAGTCAAGAGCAAGCACGGTGTTGTCAGACAGAGCAAGATTATTATGGAACAGAAGGGTACTGGTTCACTGGGCAGAAGCAGAGGTTATGGTTTCTTGGAGTTCCGTGACCACAAGGCTGCTCTTATGGGTCTCAGATGGCTTAATGCTCATGAGGTCAGCATACAGGAGATCCTGGAAGGTGTCTCTGACGAGGAAAAGAAGAACCTTGATTTAGGCGACTCTAAGAAGCGTCGTCTTGTCGTTGAGTTTGCTATTGAAAATGCTCAAGTCGTCAAGCGCAGAAGAGAAAACGTGATGAAGAGCAGAGCCGTGGGTCAGAAGCGCAAACATGATGATTCTGAGGCAGGTGACGAAGAACAAGATGATATTGAGGCGCAAGAGAAGGATTCGAAGAATAAGAATTTCAAGAATAAGAAGGGCGGCAAGAAGGGAAATATGAACAAGGGCGCTGCTAAGAAGAATGATGTGGAAGAAAAGACTGAGCCCAAGAGTCAGGAGGAGGTTACTCGTCTTGTTATTGGCAAGAAAAGAAAGATGAGAAAGCTCAAGAAGGGCAAATAGACTTTGCATTTAAATTATTGGTATCTTTTGTATATTCATGTTTTGTTTCTGTTTATTTTTTTCAATAAAAGTTATAGAGTCTTATTTTGTGTCTGTAATAATAATCTAAAAAAATAGTATTGAATAATGTAAGTCTAATGGTTTCTAGGATTTTTGCCTTTCAACGCCATAGTTCTTTCAACCCAACCGTCTCCACCACCCTCAGACTCCAGAATACTTTCCACCGATTCGCAAGTTCCTGCCTTTTTATTCCTTCCAATCAAAGCCGTGCTCCGAGTACTTGGAATGCGTAGCACCTCCTTTTCCACATCCCACCCGAACCGGTCAGCAACTTCTTGTACATGGTCTACCAATGAAGCATATGCCGACTTGGACTCCTGGTTCTTAGGTGTGAACCTGTGTTTAGCACCTGACAGAGCATGAGAGCAGCAGGGTATCACAATAAAAGGCCGATCAAATAGAGGCAACCAAACAGTAAGCTCATCAGAGTGATTTCCAATTAGGAATGTGTTTGAAGGAAAGTCAGCAACATTCACAAACTTGTCCGAATAAAGCGACTTATAAGTATCAGTCACTTCTCCTCCAGGTGGTTTATATTCCTTTTCAGGAGAGGTATCTAGTAATACCTTGGGGACAATAACCTGCTCTTTTAAGCAGTCTTGAACCTCTTTTGAGTATGTTTCCCAAGACTTGCGTGCCCTGGCATCAATACCATAGCCCTTGTAACCTTCCTTGATGAGGATGTTTACTAGCAGGCCATTACCACATCCTACATCCACAAAAGTAAACTCTTCCTTGGAAGAATACATCTGGTTCCAAAGCTGGGTCACGAACGCGGCAATTGCAAGATCCTCAAAAACATGCTTTTTGGGATCTGTACTCTCCACCCAATTACCAACCAGTTCCTTCGAATATTTATTTTTGAGATCAATATACTTGTCTTGAAAGACAACTTTAGGAATAATGATATCGTGGTGAACTCTTTTTTTGTAGCCGGCCTTCGCTCCGCAAGAGTGTTTGTATGCTGTTTCGCCCAAATGATGAGCAATACGAAAGATTCTATCAGAGAGATCTCGCTGAGGTAAAGGGACGTAGTCTGTGCTATCTGGGTTTTTGCTGATGTCGTCGTCGTATAGGAGATAGTGCACTGATATGTTCTTATTGTGGTATAATATGCCGACGCCCAGTGCTGGCGGAAGATAGAAGGGGCATTCACTTGAGTTTTTCATATGAGGTGAATATACAATGAGAATACTATCTTGTTTCTCTGTGTCCTCTGTCTTGTCAATTCTAGTTGTGAAAATAGAACACGTTTGATTCAAGACAGGATCCCGTCTAGGATTTCGTGGAACCAAACGACGCACGATCTGGCGTTCCAAAAACAGAGTTTTCACTGGAACAAATTTCGGTTTAATATCATCCAAATATAGAGACAAAGGCATAGTGTTAGGGTCGATTGGACTAGGATTTGGCTTAATGGTATTGAGGAGAGTGTATAGCTCGAATTCGCCTTGTGACTCGGCAAGCGTGGACAGTCCTCGCTGTTGGAGCCATTGATCTATCTTCAGCGTATCGTGTAAAGTATCTTCAATGATGTCTGTCCTCATTAAACTGGTCGAATTAATGTTCGGCTCTTTGATCAAATGTGCTAGAGCTTTCTCAAAATCCGATGATCCAAATTGAACGTCGGATGCAAAAATCGGAGACCACTCAGGACCTAGTACAGATTCTGTGTCTCTAATATCCAGAGGCTTATAGGGTTCGACCGGAGGTAAGTTATTTTCTGACTTACCAGATTTCCCACGCTTCTTTCTCTCTGGCTGAGGTGGTTGTAGTTCTTTAGGGCTGCTGTCGGCTGGCATGGCAAAGGTGGGGTAAACGAGCGTACTGTATAGATTATTGAAAGACTTTGACAGGTGAAATGGAAGAAATACTAAAAACAAAACAAACGCAGATCAAGCGCAAATCAGGAACTTAGATACTAACGTAGATGGAAGAAAGTCACAAGTGGAGATAAATAGTTTAAAGAACAATAAATTTTTATGAAAGGTTTCTTTTTGAAAGCGACACGGAAATTTTTCGAAGAAGCTTAAGGAAGTTTATAGCGTGTGACACGTGACCTACTAGATTTTGGAGGAAAGAAGTTTTTTTTTTTCATGAAGCCTTGCCTAGATGAGACTGTCTAAAAAAGCTTGGCTAACACATGTTGAAAGGTTAAATTGAATGATCCTGAATGTTTTACAAACCTGTTTTCACCTATTTCATGGATAAGTATCAGTGGCTGTCATAAATAGCAAATAAATGGTTATTCTAAAAGAGTTGTAAATCACATGCTTAAATTCAATATTCCATTATTCTTAATGTATTTACTCATTTTATTTATACAGTCAGAAAGCTAGTAAGTTTTTAGCACTAGAAATTGATGATCATGACAATTTTCTTTTGGAAAACTAGATATTCTTGCCAATTCTAAAACAATTCCTAATATTTTCTATATCTGGCTATTTCCGCCAAAGTGTTGAATTTCATTTCTTTCTTTCAAAATAATTATTAGAGAGGCTCTTAAGAGATGGTTTTGAAATGATGTCTGGGGTTGAAATTTACAGTAAAAGATTCATTATTCATTAGTATTCTATAAACATATGTCTGTAAACAAAACGGATTAAAGAAATTTGTAAAATTAGATAATTATCTAGGAAGACTGGAAGAGATAGCACCTAAGGAAGGGTGGCCACCAGCTTCTTTTAAAATACTAGCAAATGTAGTGAGATTGCGATTCAAAAGAATTTCCCAGACATAATCATTGCTAAGCACATCAGGAGAAGAAGGTACTTCCACCAATTTGGCAAAAAGTTCTTCATCGTCTAATTCTATGGCAATTCGTAGCGAGCTATCATCAGCCTTTACCTTACTGGTTGCTAGAATCTCGTTTGCTTCTTTTAAGAACCCGTTGTTAAGACAAAGATTCAAAAAGACACTCTTACCCAGTCCAGTCTGGCCAACGCAGTTTGGCTGTTTTAGAAGATGAAGATAAAGGCCTACCATTCGGGGGGTCACCATGAAATTGTTAAATTCTTGCGGTATTGGTACCGATGCAATGTCTTCGACAAATAAGTATTCGTCATTGTTGATGGGGAAATCGGGAGAGGCGTAACAGATATTCAGGTTTTCTAAAAACTCTCTGTTCACGAAATTGTAAGACAAGAACCTGGAATTGAGAACTCTAATCGATGTTTCTTTAATAGACGTAGACTGTTCTTGCCCCTGTGACTGCTCATCATCCTCATCGCTTCCATTTTCTTCAGGCTCCTTATTTGACACCCGTTCTGACACGAAGGAAGAAATATTGTACACCATGCTTTCTTGTAAATATCTGGATCCGTTAAGTATCTTATGCAAATGCTTTGAACAGTTCGGAAATTCGAGGTTTCCAGAAAGTAAAAATATCTGCTGAATCAACTCCATGGGCAATGAGTATAACCCAGGGACAATAGTTTTTTCGAGTTTGTTTGTTTTGATATTGATACCATTCTGATGCTCTTCTAACCTAATCCTCCGGACATTAGCGGGTTTCAAAAAACCCTTTCCAGACCTCACAACCTTTCTCTCTTTAGCTTTACTAATCCGAACATCGCGAGCAATTTTTTGATTTCGTTTTTCCAATTGTTTAAAATGTTGTTTGTTGGCAGTCAAAAATCCCATAGTTGATCGACAATCTTAATTAGAATTAGGGTAAAAAAGAAAGTAGAAAAAAATTGCGATCTATAACTTCATCTGATAATAATGCTTATTTAAAAGATATTGATTATTTTGTTTGAAATAACATCCATAGAATGTTAAGTCCGTAGGAGATTTTCTAGTTGTTATATTGGAATTGAAGGATACAGTTGTAGACAATGAAAAAAGAGTGAAAATTTGAATGAAAATAAAAATTAAATAAATAAAAAAATAAAAAATTCTCTACATCATTGCAGAAAGATCACTTTCCTAACCCTATATATAGTATATGTAGACAACACTTAAAATCAGGAACAATCACTGATCTTCAATCTTATTGACAATACCAATACCCCAAGAGGCTGTAAAAAAAAAGGATCCAAATATGATTACAAAAAGCACATTTTATTCTATTTAAATTATTATTAATAAACAAATCTAACTCATCTCAACATCCTCATTGTCAAAGTTCTCTTCCAGCTCGTCCAACTTGAACTCCTTGTTCCACTTGGCCAGTTTCTTCTCGGTCTTCTTGTCAACCTTGCCCTCAGAGGCCTTAGGAACAGTCCAACCAACAATTCTACCATCACGCCAGTCGGTGAGAACAGAGGTAGCAGCACTAGCATAATCAGGAAGACCAGCCTTGCTAAGTCTGCCTCTCTTACGAGCAACGTAAACAAGGAAATCCTTAAGAGTATCTTCAGAACTGGTCTGGATCAGAGAAGCAATACCATATGCCTTAAAAAGTTTCTCCTTGAGGATCTCACTCTTGAGCAGTCTCTTCAGCAGAAGTGACACAGCAGGGTTGGGATCACCAATGAGCTTGTGAGGAAGAGCGTTCAACAGTGCCAGACGAGAGTGTTCTTCAGCGCTTTGCTTGCGCTCGTTGGGGAAAACAAAACCAGGGGTGTCAAGAACCTTCAATTTAGAGTCAATCTTAATAGGGCGAATGCTCGTGGTAACACCGGCAACAGTGTCGACAGGACACAGAAGAATCTTAGTCAAATTTCTTCTAAAGTGCAATGCATTAATGATGGAAGATTTGCCAACGTTGGGGTATCCAACGACGCCAACAACAATCTGGCGCTTGGGCTTAAGCTGGTTAGCGTAGGCAGTAAGAGAATTTAGCAACACGATGGTAGACGTGTTGTAATCTAATCCTTTGTGAGTGAAAGTATGAGCGTTAGGAGCAGCAGTGGAAGCAACAATGGGAATAGTAGGAGCTGTCTGTCTCAACTTAGCAAGCCACTTCTGCAGAGCCTTGGTTGGTATTAAATCGGCCTTGTTGAGCAGGAAAACAAGGCGTTTGTTAGACTCAGCGAGCACGGCCTCCTCAACCTGCTTCGATCTTGTACCTTCAGGATCTCTTGCGTCCAGCACATATAAAACAACATCAGATCTGTCGACAGTCTGTTTGTAAATGCTCTGGAAAACCTCGGCAGCCTTATCACTAGAGTCGTAAGCCTTGATCTTGAAAGTGATTTCCTCATCTTCCTCATTCTCCTCAATTTCTTCTTCCTCCTCTTCATCGTTCTCCTCGGCAGCAACGCGAGCGGATTCAAGCAGAGCACCAAGTCTGTTGGAAGTAGCTGGTGTCGATTTGTCCTCATCAATCTCAATCTGTTCAGAAAGAACGATATTTTTTTCCTGCTCCTTCGCAGCCTGCAAAGCCAGCTTTTCCTGCTTCTTTTCCTCCTTCATCTCAATTTCTTCTCTGCGTCTCTCCTCCATCTCAGCCAGAATCTGGTCCTTGTAAGGGAATGCGGAGGGGATACCAGGGTCCTTCTTTTGTCTAGACTTCCATGTGACGTCCTTCTTTGCTAACTTCTTTTGTTTTCTGTTGTGTGCTGCGGCCTTCTTTTTAATACCCTCCGCCATTCGGGTACTTCTTCTTTTGCTGGTGGGCTTCTTGACCTTCATTTTGCTGTACTGGTGTAGATTAATAAAACAGAGCTGGATTATAAGGAAATGAAAAAAAACCTTTCGAAATTTTTCTTGACAAAATTTTTTTTCCCTTACAATGTCGACCACATGAAGAATAATTAAACTCCCAATCGTGGTAAGGGTTGTATCTATTTTTCACGTGACTATAGTTACTATTCTTATTTTAAATTATGAAAGCATCAAACTATTTTTGTTTTTTTCTGATTTTTATTTCAACGCCTCTAAGGTAATTTTCTCCTCTTTCCTTTTTTCTTCTGTAGACTCAAATTTATCAGCAGCAATCCTGGTTTGATTCTATTTGGTCTATAAAGCTCTGTTCTTGTCACCAGCTCTTGCTAACTCTGGTCCTCAAAGTGACTCTTTTCCCTTTTCTTTTATTCATTTCTCAAATCATTTTCTCTCCTAGGATTTTTGTCTGATAAAATAGATTTTGCGTCTCAAACAACATTTCAATGTCTCTAACTGCTAGACCCACGCAAGGAAGTTCTCCTGAACCCTTCCATTTGAACCTCAACGTTCAGCTCATTTGCCCCGAGTGCCGTATTTTCCCACCTGATATTGAAGAGAGATTTAGTGAGGGTGATATGGTTTGTGGCAATTGTGGTCTGGTTCTGGGTGACAGAATTGTGGATACAAGGTCCGAGTGGCGTACATTTTCTAATGATGACCAAGGAAATGATGACCCCTCTCGTGTCGGTGATGCTGGTAATCCTTTATTGGACGACAACCAACTCGACACACTTATTGCTCAAGGTATGCCTGGTTCAAACTTGGGCCGTGATCTAAGCAGAGTTCAAAACAAGTCAGCCCATGACAAGCGTGATAATACACTTCAGACATCTTTTTCTCGTATCTCTCAAATGTGCGAGGCTTATTCTCTTCCCAAAATGGTACAGGACTCTGCCAAGCAGGCGTTCAAGTTGTCCCATGATGACAAAAAATTGAAGGGCAAGTCTATGGAGAGTTTGATGGCTGCTGCGATTTTTTTCGCTTGTCGTCATTCAGGTGTGGCCCGTACATTCAACGAAATGTGGGTTCTCACAAAAGTTCCGAAGAAAGAAATTGGAAGAACTTTCAAGATTATGGAAAAGATTCTCATTGACCTGGGTATCAAGCCAACGAGTCAGGCGTCTGAAGAAGGTCAAATTTCTCAAACTACAGCTGAAGACTTGATGCGCCGTTTCTGTTCTCATCTTGGCCTTTCTGCACAAATTACCAGAGCTGCGGAGTATGTTGCAAAGAGGGTCAAGGAAGAAGGAACTTTAGCTGGTCGTTCCCCAACTTCTATCGCGGCTGCCTCAATCTACTTTACAGCTGGTTTGTTTGGTGAGGGATTGTCGGCATCTAAGATTGCGGATAAGGCCGGTGTTTCAGACGGTACTATCAAGACCAGTTACAAGTTTCTTTGGGAAGCCCGCGAGAAGCTGGTTGACCCCGAGTGGATCAAGTCTGGTAAAGCTAGTTGGAAGAAGGCGCCAACTGCTTAAGCTGTGGCAGTGTTTTTTTCTTTTTTTTTTTTTTTTTTTTTTTTTTTCCAAACTAGTTTGACTCTAGGGTCGGCACATATGATGCTGATATGATGTTTTAGAAACAAGTCAGTGAGTCTTCTGCTTCTCATGTATTTATTTACTAACTTCTAGGATCCTTTTTTTTCCTTTTCATTTAGCTAGGCTTGCAATTGCTAGCTGTTACTTTATAATTGAAATTATTTTTCATTAGCTATTTATTCATTTACCTCAAATTGATTTTTCATTCCAATCAATTTTGTAGTCTTAAAGGTTGTAATTAATTTTGTGCAAAGGTACTAAAAGCGCTGGAGATATCGGCATCGCTAAATTCAACAGCACAAACGTAGCCTGACTCGCCAGGAGCGCTGTAGTGACGCTCACAAATCATTCTCAGCTTGCTAAAAAGGGTCGAGTATTCAGCCTCCATGAATTTCCAGATCTTAGAGATGAGTCTCCGCTGGAAAGCCGTATCAGTCTGGCCGATATTGCCGGCATCGTCGACTACTAGGTCGCCAAAGTGTTTCTCAATACGCTTGTGAAGAATTTCAAGACCCTTGCGGAGCTCTCTAACATCGTAGCCAAGCAGGAGCTTTTTAAGAGCACTTCTGTTGAGGCCAGGCTTGGTGGCCGGATTATCACTAGCGTTTTTCTTATAAACAGCCTCAACATCATCAACAAAAGATCGGAACTTGCCAACGGGTCTGTACATGAGAAACTTGACATAAAAATCTATCTCGTTTCGCAATGTAGATTGAGATAACTGATACAAGCCATGAAGAACATTGTTGTTGCGTTCAAGCGGTTCAAGGCCCTCACACATAACTGTTGTGTTCTCAATCATAAGAATATGATAGTTCAGGAGCTCCTTATCCTCATAATCGTTAGCAGGACCGTCAGAAGCGCCAGGATGGCCAATGGCACTGTTGCGAGCACCTTGGCGTTGCTGAACTAAATTTGAAGTTTCCTTTGCAGTTCGTTGTAAAATATGAAGCATAGTCTTACCAATTTGGTCATAAGACTTATCGACAATTGCTCTTACTCCCAGCTCTTTTGCGTCAATGCCAGCAGGAACTTCGTTCTTAATGTCTTGTTCAATCTTTTTGCAAAAAGCGGGGAAAACCTTGACAAAAAATACTGGACCATTTCTCTTTTTGATTGAAATCATGGTACTTCCAATCGTGGCAAGCTGCTTACTCACAAACTGGTTCCAAACTACAACGATTTTATCATATAATCTGTTCAGCATCTGAGTGAGGTAGTCTTGATTACTGGCTTCAACGCTTTTTTTCAAGATATCGATAGAAGTAAGAAGACCTGGACAACTGAGACTTCTTTTCTCTAGGACTTCAGAAAAGAACTTGATCATGTGCTCTTGTAGAGGAGAAAATATTTCTGACATGGCACCAAGAAGTTCTTGTGCCTTGTTTCTATCGGAGTCAATATCAAAGATCTGTTCAAAGAGCTGAGCAGATGAGCCTAACCGTTGAGTGACCGGTGAGACCTTCACAAACTCAGAGTACTTAGAAGCACCGTAGGAAGACAGATGAAACACCATAATCAAGACTTCCTGCTGAATAATAATCAAAGACTTGATGACTTCAATTGACTTTATTAAGTATCCATTCAGGGGCGATGATTTAGAAAGTTCAGCAATAACAGCAAGTTCGGGTGAAGCTGCGGAGTTACCAGAGCCAGCAGAAACAGACCCATGTCTTTCACTTCTATCTTTAAACTCAGTCTTGAGTTTAGCAAGAGTACCAGAACGCTTCAAAGATGTTTTAACTTGAGTTGAAATCGAGACGTCAGAATTGTTGGTACCAGAAGAAAAAATTTCGCCTGCTCCTTTCATTTGCCCAATAATACGCTTCCATTTTAAAAAATATGAGTTAGATGTCTCATCATAGTAGGGCTTTACCCTCTGTTGATAGCTACGGAGTAGACTGAAGTAACTCAAATCATCAATTTCTTTCACAAATAGGATGAATGCAGAAGTCGGTGAAAGGTTGGAATAAAGTTTTTTCTCCAGAGTGACAAACTTTGGTTCATTATTCTGAGAGGCTTGGACAATCTGGTTTTCCGCCTCTGAGACAACCCTGGTAACCTCACGCTCAAGATGAGACTTATATTTAGTCATGAACTCAGCGGCAGCCTGTTCATAAATGTGACGCTTTTCCTTCAAGGCCCGCATTGAACCGAGGAACTCACCACTGCCATCGTTACCAGATGATTTAACAGCCTTCACTGCGTTGTACAAGTTGATCAGTACAACTTCAATAGTTTCAATATCTTGGATTTTGTCAAAACCGTGAGTCTTTAGGGCAGCAAGAGCCTCCTGAGGAAGAGATACAGTGTGTAAAATATTGTTGAGTTCTGTCCAAAGAACTTTTTGGTTTCTCGTTTGAACCTGTAAACCTTCGCCTTGGTCTTCAATGTGAGCGATTTCATCACCAAAACTACTTAGCTGAACTGAAAAGAAGGCAAAAATAGTGTCGAGCTTCTCACATTCTTTTATAGCGTTGGCAAGACTGACATCTAATTCATCAAGTTTGTCATCAAGATCAACAATGTTGAAGAGGTTCTGGGACTCTAGCTTAGCAATTTCGTCAGAAATGTTCAACTCCAGAGTCTTCGTATCTGTTACACCTGTCCAATTGAGCTCCTCTAGAGTTTCTTCAACAATAGAAGCACTGCCGCTTTCCATAAATGCCATACGCTTGCTAGAAAGAGAAACAGTTTCTGAAGACTCACCGCTCTCATCCTTGGAATCTTGATCAGACTCATTTTCGTTCTCACGATTGACAGTACTTGAGTATTCGTCAACATCGTTGTATTCATCATCTGAAAGACTTACCCTAGTCCCGTCCTCTCTATGAACCTGAAATTTAATTCCAGAAACATTGGGCTTAGGTTTAACTTCTTCTGCAGGATTTTCACCTTTTCTTGCAAAAACCTTAATGCTTTGAATAGAAGAACGCTTCGCTTGCTCATCGTAAATCACATTGTCTGCCAAATCTGTCAAAGAGAGTTCTTCGTCCTCACTTTCGTGTAAATCTTCATTTTCTTCAGAAACAACTGAAGGAATAGCAGAAATTGTTTCAGATGAACCATTTCCCTTAGCATCTACTGAGGACCGCACAGATTGAAATGATACAGGGCGCTGGCTAGGGTCACTATTGAGAATGATAGTCGGGATTTCAGGAGCTGATGGTTGACTGGCAAGAGATTCAGTAACTTGTTTTGGAGGCGAGTTATTCCGAAAAGGTGTTGTAAGAGTAGGTGTTTGAAGAGAGCTAACAGGAGATTGCACTGGAATAGACACAGGATTCAGTTCACTGATAGCAGTTGGAGGTGCTGAAGATGGTATGAACATTGTAGCAGAAACAGATGGAATAATAGCAGGAGTTGAAGGTGCAGGAACTGCGGGATTAGGAATGGAAATCTGTGGCACTATTGGTTTCTGCTGAAAATTTATACTTCCTGCTGAGGATACTGGAGGATTTTGGGTGTGTTTTTCATCACGTCGTTGTTGTTGTTGTTGCTGTTGCTGTTGTTGTGGTTGTGGTTGTTGTTGTTGTTGTTGCTGCTGCTGCTGCTGCTGTTGTTGTTGTTGTTGTTGTTGTTGTTGTTGCTGTTGTTGCTGTTGTTGTTGTTGTTGTTGTTGTTGTTGTTGTTGTTGTTGTTGTTGTTGTTGTTGTTGTTGTTGTTGTTGTTGTTGTTGTTGTTGTTGTTGTTGTTGTTGTTGTTGTTGTTGTTGTTGTTGTTGTTGTTGTTGTTGTTGTTGTTGTTGTTGTTGCTGTTGTTGCTGTTGTTGTTGTTGTTTCTGTAGTTGTTGTTGTTGCTGTTGTTTCTGTTGTTGTTGTTGTTGTTGTTGCTGCTGCTGCTGCTCTTCTGATCTGGCAAGTGGAGCATTTCTAGAAGAACTCTGAGAAAAGCTAGGTTTGGTGTTTTCTGGAAATGAATTCTGGCGAGGCTGAGAATGCAGAGGTTTGATCTCTTGAAGCGGTCGAGACTGCTGGTTATTTTGATTCGTGGAAATGCTGGGACGTCTGGAAGACTCATGTCCAATTGGTGTAGGACTTTGTGGCATATTGTTGCGTTGAATTGGTGTTGTAGGACTACTATTAACTGGTGATCCTGGGAAAGATTCTGATCCAGGACCAGGAGAATTGGTTATATTTTCGAAGCCAACAAGGATAGGAGTTTTTCCACCCGTGTACTTTTTGTAAATACGAATTGCACTGTTCATAAAAACACTTTTTTCACGAGGGGAATTTGTGTTCCAGTAATAAGGCTTACCAAATACCATGATAAAGCCTGTAGGAACAACGGTGTCATTTTCAATTTGAGTCAAATCGTCAAGGTTCCATGTTTTACCAATTTGAAAAGCACCGTTGGAATTCTCCTTGGCTTTGTGTACTCGCACACGGCCGGACTGGCGAACAGATATGATAATTGTTCTTTTCTTCTTACCACTCGGAGCCGCGTCAGGAGGAGGTCTTGTTGACGAGTAATGGCTATCCTCAACAATTCTGACGTGTGTGATGTAACTCTCAAGAACTAGATACGTAGTTAGCATCGTAAATATTTTTGTCATAATAGAAACATGATTATCTTACCAAGTCCTTTGTCGTCTTTCTTTGAGAAGCATGATCGAACGATTCGTTCTTTATCTTGATCATACTGAATGGCCAATTGAGAAGCAGATGGGCTAGGTGAGTTTGCTGAACCAGCCACACTGGGAGCCCTACTTCTTCCTGGAGGTGGGCCGCTAGGTCCACGAGCAGGAGAACCTCTCATAGAGTTGCCCTGGTTATGGAACATAGTGTTGGTATTATTGTCTGTTTGTCAAAGGTGCGAAAGCTGATGGATGTAATATAAAATGAACCTGATGCAATCAAATAAGTATAATTTCAATTATCAAATAAATGTCCTGTACAGTAAAGTAAGTTCTTCAGTGAAGAATTAATAGTACTGTTGTTACTGGTTTTGGAGTGTCCTTAGTTGGCGAACAAGTTATAGACAAGTGAAATTCAACGTTGAATGTTTAGAAAAGACGTGTCTAAGATATCAGGGTTTGGGGTATTTTTGAAAGCAGCGCTACGTTAAGTGACAAGTATTAAGTTGTAAATTCTCTGTTAAAATAAGAAAAGTCTCGAAGATTTTGAAGATCATTGGAGGCAAAATTTTTAATTGAGCAAGATAAATAAATATATATATAGATGAATGTGTGTGACATGGTAAAATTTTCAAATAAAAAAGGTTTGAAAGACATTTACAAACGAAGATTTTAATATTGAGATTATCACCTTGAACAATATGATTGAGAAGGTAGACAGTGTTTTAAAGATTTCCTATGACTGGGTTCGAGAATGTCATACTTAGATTGTCTTGTATTACATATTGTCTTATAATTATTGCTAAGCTTTTTTGTTGACGCCAAAACAGTTTCTTGGCTATTCACTGTCAATGTCTGGTCTCAGATTACTAGATGCTATTTATCTAAGCTTTTCAACAACGCATGTGTTTTTCACAAAGAATTTGACAAATGTCAATGGAAGACCTTGTAATGCAAGCTGAAAACGCTGTCCTGTTGGTGTTTCATATGACTTCTTGTTTAGATATCAGTTAATACTCAAGAATTGTTCCATAAGTTCAGATTATAAAAAAAAAGAATTTATGTATTAATATTACCCTGAGTTGAATTTAGCTGAAAGATCATGCTGAGAAGAATATGGGCTCAAAAAACGAATACTTACGGCAGCTATTTGGAAGGTCTATGTCATAAAACCAAAAATTCAACACGAACTTTTCAACTTCTAACATTATAGAACGGGGATCAAGAAAAATACCCTTATGATTAAACTAAAGAAACCTTACATAAAGATTTTAAATTCGCTAAAATAAATTTACTTTTTAGAGCGCAGGTCTCTGTTGAGTCAGACAGAGGTGGGCTTGGACGGGGCGTAGCTGTTGGGACTTCTGGGCGAGATGACTGCTGCGGAAATTGGTAATTAGTAGACCGTCTTGATGGCTAGAAGTTATTTGCAAATACCACAATAATAATAGCAAAAACAATAAAAAATATAGTAAACACTGAACAATATATAGCCTTTTTGAAAATATGTGGCGTTTATTTAGGTGTTACCTGTCACTTCTCAAAGTGCCAACTAAGCTATTTCACACGTAAAAACCAGATGAATTACTTGAAATTGTCAAGTGAAGCTTCATCCCTGAGCACAAAAGTCAAAAAACCTGAAAAAAAAAGACCCATTGAAATCAATATCACACAGTTAATGCTTAAATTTTCATGCTGCACAACTCACACGGCTTTTTTGACGAAACCTCCATATTGATAACAACCGTAGAAATCGGATTGTCATGATATTACAAACTTTTGTCATCTAAATCAGTTAAAGGGTGAGATGCACTTCAGATCATAGCCAGTACCAGCCAGTGCCACTGTTGCGTTCTTGGACAATTTTATATAGGTTTAACTGGCGCCCAATATTTGAACTTGGCTTTTATATCAAGTTCAGTTTAACTGTTAAAAGTAAATTCCTCAGAATAGTTTTGGTTTTTTCTTTTTTTTTTTTTTTTTTTTTCCCGCTTCGCTTGCGCTGTCAAAATAGAAAATTGACAATTGTTCATTGACCACCACGTTGCTTCTCGCCCAAATAAACCACCAAAAAACTTCTTACCTTCTCCTTTCTTTTTCTTTATAACCTACATATTCTCAACACTCAATTACTCCTCACCAATGTCGCAAACAATTGATCTCTCTAAACACGGAAAGGAGTTGAAGAAGGCGTACGATGCCATTGTCGCCAACGATCCTTCCATTTCTTGGGCTGTTTTCAACTACGAAGTTCAGGCCAACACGTTAAACCCATACTCACAAGGTGGTAAGTAATTTTAACAAGACCGTTATGTATCCTGACAAATTCTAATTTTTTTTCTCTTTTCATCTTTTAGCCAATGATTTACAAGAGTTTGTTGAAGAATTTGATGATGGAAAGGTCCAGTTTGGTTTCGCTCGAGTCATTGACCCCAACAACAACCTTCCCAAGTTTGTCCTTGTAGGCTGGGCTGGAGAAGGCATCCCTGAGAGAGTCAAGGGCTACTTCAATGGCAATTTCGCCGCAATTTCCAAGTATTTTCATGGTTATCACGTTCAAATTACTGCTAGAAGTCAGGATGATCTTGATGTTCGTTCAATTCTTTCAAAAGTTGAGAGTGCCTCAGGTGCTAATTACTCCGCTGGCCTCAAAAGCTCAACCGTTCGCACTAGACCTACCTACTCAGTATCCACCTCCGGTGCTAACGACGACGACTGGGGTGATGATGCACCCCCTGTTGTTGAGTCAGAAGTTACCAAGGTTCAGTCGAGCTACAGACCGACTAAAGTTGATATCGCTTCTATTAAATCGTCGGCACCCAAGAGCTCACAATTTGCTGCCACTCCGGCTGAGCCTGTGAAAGGCAGCTACCAGCCCGTGGGTAAAGTTGATATTGCTGCCATCCGCGCACAGGCTAAAGATGATAGATTCAACCCAAAACCTAGTCCTCTTCAGAGTGCGTACAAACCGGTCGGTAAGGTCGACATTGCTGCAATTAAATCTCAGGCAGCTAAGAAACCTTCCAATTACATCTCAGAGCCTAAGCCATCTGCTTCCGCGCCTTCTCAAGATGATGATGAAGACAGTGCACCAAAGTCTCTCCAAGAGCGCATGAAGGCTTTTGGTGGTAACGCCGCTGCTTCTGGCATGGATGACGAGGATGAAACCCCCAAGTCGCTTAAGGATCGTCTTAACAAGTACCAAGGAAATGCTGAGCGTATCACTTCCTTGCCCAAGCCCAAGGTTAATAACAAGGTCGCCGGTCGCTTTGGCGCCGCTTCTAGCAGTTCTGGAACTGTCCCTCCCCTTCCTGGTAACTCCTTCGGTGACTCCAAAAAGACTGTTGGTGGTGCTAGCAGAGACTTTGGATCTCAAGGTGGTAAGACTCCTGCTCAGATCTGGGCCGAAAAGCACGCCAAGAAGTCTGGGATCACACCTAGTGCATCAAGCTCTCCCCAACCTGAATCTATTGAAGCCACTGAGACTCCTTCAGTTTCTTCGCTTAGATCTTCTTTTGGCTCTACTACAATTACTGAGCCTAGTAATGAGGAACCTAGTCATGAGGAGCCTTCTAGTTTTGATAACCAAGAGGAACAAGAGGAAGAAGAGTCTGCTCCTCCTGTTTCTGACCTCAAGTCTAGATTTGCTCAAAAGTTTGCCGCTTCTACTCCTTCTAGAAGCCCCGAACCTGCGCCTGTGAAGGAGCCTACCCCCGAACCTGAGGAAGAGAGTGCTCCTTCGCTTCCCACTAGATCTCTACCACCTCCTTTACCCACTGCCGAGCGATCTCTACCTCCTCCTTTGCCTTCTGCGGACAGACCGGTTCCTGCCCCTGAGCCAGTACAAACTACTTCTGACTTTCCTCCTCCCCCCACCAGATCACTCCCCCCTGCGTTCGTCCCTCCCACCGCTGCTCCTCAAAAGGAAGAGGAAGAAGAAGAGGAAGAAGAGCCTGCTGCTGCTGCCCCTCCTCCCGCTCTTCCTTCTCGCAGCGAGCCAGAGCCCAGCGCCGCTGAAAAATCTAGTGATGGTGTTCCTGTTGAGGCTGTTGTTCTTTTTGACTACGCCAAGGACGATGATAATGAACTTGGCCTCACTGAAAATGAAAAAATCACTGTTTTGGAGTTTTCTCACGAAGAATGGTGGTTGGGCAAAGACAGCAAGGGAAATGAGGGTCTTTTCCCTGCTGAGTACGTTCAAGTGCTAAAGAAGCCTTACGCCATCACCCTCTATGAATACGAGGCTACAGAAGATAATGAACTTACCTTCCCTGAAGGTGCTTACATTACCGATATCACTT
>JAJMRT010000076.1:30328-47027 GCA_030558065.1 Geotrichum phurueaensis
TTTTTTTTTTTTTTTTTTTTTTTTTTTTTTTTTTTTTTTCATCACTGCTTGATGGGGGGTTTGAACGAGGCAGTTTCAGTGAGTTGAGAAATTGAACTCTTCAGCATGGTCTGGTACGTCGACTTTGATAAAACTTCTTTCTTTCTCCGAAAGTTCAGCTTCTTCTTAGGCTGATCCCATGCTATCACACGCTTGTCCGAGTCGACCTCCAGCTCCTTGCGGACCACAGGGTTGAGCATCTTGAGTGCCAGCTGAACGTTGTAAAAAGCATCATTACCAGCATTGTGTAAAAGCCCGTGTGGGATTCCAAAAAACTTTAGTAGCTCGCCAAGGGAGCCGGGCCCCGTCGGCTGAGTCGCTCGCCACAAGCGGTATGTATCAAGTACCTCGTGTTGCGGCACCTGGAATCCGCGGTCGCGCAACATCTGAATGTCACCGTCAACAGAATGACCAACAATAACAAGCTGATTGCGTTCAGAGTAATGATTGAGAATCTTCTCGACTCCCATTTTACTTTCGGCCAGCGACAATTTCAGACTCTTGCCAAATGAAAATCGTTCCTTGTTGTTAGGTACCGTCATGTAGTTTTTCTTTGATTCGTTTTCCTTGACAATAATATGCATGCTTTTAATATCGGGTATTACGCCGGTGGGATCGTTGACAATGGGATTAAAAATGGCAATGCCAATCTCGGTGAGCAGCTGATGATCCCGCTCAAAATACTCAAGATCTAATCCCACTAGGACTTTTTCCCGTTTCTGAATTAGATTGAGAGCGCGTTTCAAATCTAGCATGAACTTTGCAATCTTTTCAGGGCTTTCAGCAAAGTTTGGCCTGGGTGTGAGTTTAGCCTGGTTGGCGGTCTCACCAGATTTTTCTTCAGCTTCCGATACTGGCACATTGTCAGACTTTTCAAAGATTTCTTTTACCAGTGGTAAAGGCTTGTTATCTTTCTCAGTAGAGGTTTTGGGGCTCGGATCGTGGAATGGGATTCTATTACGCTTCACCGCCTGGGGCTGGACTGAAGAAACAGCATAGGGATGGGCAGATCGAGATGCTCGTCGTTGAGTGGCAAACCCGCCTACAGTGCGTGCAAAACAAGTGACCGAATTTCTCTTCAGATTCTGTCCCAGTGCCGACGAAAGCGTCATATCTATCTCTATATCTTTGAAGTTGAATGAGTGAAGAAAAAAGCCTTCAAGAACATTTTGAACTCTATGTACAATTTTTATTTTTATTTTTTTTTTTTTGAATGAGAGTTTACTCCCAACTGGTATGGAATCGAAATACTTACTCAGTCCTAAGCCTTTTTGCGTTATCATTTAAAGCCTGCTTGTCCTGGCCAACTTTAGAAGCTCCGACACCCTTGGCTGTGCCCTTTTCCGGCAAAACAAAAAAGTTCTCGTAGTACCATTTCAGTTCCTTTATACTCTCTTCAATATCGGCTCTGGCGGTGTGGTCGTACTTCTTTTCTGGCAGGCCCATCAGCAATCGCGGATTGACTCTCTTGGCAATCTCTTTAAACGACGATACATCGACCTGTCTATAGTGAAGGTATTCAATAACCTTGGGAAATTCCCGGACCATGAAAATACGGTCTTGGTGGATGGAGTTGCCAGCCAGCAAACCACTTCTTGGTTTTGGCACATGTTTCTTTATGTACTCAAGCAGACGGCTCTCTACATCCTCAAGAGTGTTGGTTGAGCTGACTACCTTAGCCGTGAGGCCAGAGTCGCCATGGTGCTTTACGCACCACTCGTTCATATTGTCCATCCGTTCCTGCGGGTAGTGGATCACGGCCTCAAAGCCTTCGGGCTCAATCAGGTCTAAACTGCCGTCAGTAATTAGACAGCAGATTTCAATAATGTTGTCATTCTGTGAGTCGAGCCCTGTCATCTCACAATCAACCCATACAAGGGGCGCGTCGCTGCCAGCAGTCATTTTGCGATATCGGTAAACGTAACTAGATCGCGATTGGAAAGGGAATTTTTTTTTGTAAAAAGTTGGTGCGTGAACGTGAAAAAACGACTTGCACTGATAAGGCTGATGTGAAAGATTTAACCGGAATTGACCAGGACGGAATCGGGGGAAAGAAATGATTCTTGCGCTGGTTAGAGTAGTAGTTATTAGTCGCGATCTCAGCATATTTTTTATGGAGAAAAGAATCAAGTCGCCGCAGAAACTTTTTAATATTCGATTTCTTCCACAATAGCCTAGAATCACATGACTTTATCACCTTACCAACACTCTCGATCAATATTGAAAAGATGGGCGGAATCAGCTACGAGCAATATTTTGACATCACGAAGGGCTCTGAAGAGCACCATGACTTATTGAGAGTATTAAAACTTTCAGATCTAACTCTTGTAGTTAAGTCATATGGTACAAAACTAGAGTATCATTGTTACTTTTCAAAGGGATTGTCACTTTGTTTTGAATCGAGCAAACTTGAAAGTATTGACTTCTACAAGAATCAAGAACCGTCTTCGTCGTCACCAATTGGGAACAGCGAGCTATACAGCAGTGTTGAACAGGAAAATTTACCAGATTTTATTAAGTTCAATATGACTGGAAAGGAGTTGATTGAAAAGTTTTGCGAGCCAGTTGAAAAAGGCGGTGGTCTGTCACAAAAATTAGATATCTGGCTACGGTGGTCCGGCTTCCAAGTCGAAATAGGATCCAGGGACTGGGACGCCGCCAAGGATATTGAGTGGAGCTCATTGACAATATTTAGAAAATAATATATAATTCATCTTTCGATTTAGAGAGTTATATTTTAAAAAGTATTTTTAACCCAATTTATTTACATTTGGATTATTGGTTCCAACCTTGATTAAACTGAAACTGCGATGCAACGTAGAATGGATCAAACTCATCCATATCCAAAATCCCAGTAAGCATACTATCAAGATTGTACTCAAGCGTGTTGTCATTACACTGGTCAATCATAACAGCTGTAGGGGTCTCAGGACTAAAATCATCAGTGCCAGGAGTGAAGAGCATATTGATGGGAACATCGATGTTGCTCCTATCGCTAGAGTCAGGGGCATTACAACCAATATCGTTTGAATCCTTCATGTCGTTTGGCATGTCCCAAACGCCAGGTGACATTTTCGGATACTGTGACTTAACCTTTTGATCATTGTCATTGAAACTCTCTCTGGGACCTCCAAAAGATTGCATACCGCTGTTACCAAGTACCAAGCTACCTGTGGTAAGACTGAAGGTATTTAACTTGCGCTTCTCGGCGACCTTTTTTCGAGTTCGTTCTGCACGCTGCTCCCTGGTCATTTTTGAAACGTCATTCATAGTCTTAATTATCGCCTTGAGTATCAGCTCGAGACGATCACAGGCGCCAGTAAACTCCTTGTTTTTTTCGAAAATAGTTACAGAATTTCTGATGATGCGAATGTACTCTTTTTGTTGCAATGGGGTATAGTCATCAAAGTTGTCTGACAGTGTCATTGCACTGAACATGGCGGTATGAAGGAATGGCTGAAAGAAGAATACCCAAGTTATTTTGCCATAAATTGTCCGCACATAGTTTTCATTAAATGTGCTCCAGTAGAGAATTTCAATTGTTCGCAGAGATGCTTTCATCATTTCATGGCGCGACTTTAAAAATCTGCTGTTGTCGCCGTTTTTATCAAACCGTACAGTATGGCGCGCTCCGTATTTTCGATGTAATATCATGATGGTTCGCAGGTATTCTATCTCGAACCACATCATCTGAACAAGATCCCCAGGACTAGTCAGGCTCATATCACAATCCAGTACTGATGTCGACAAAAAAGATGGTGTTTCCAAATAGACATTCTCGATTTTACGATGATATTCCCAGGTCTGCTCATATTTATCGACAGAGGCTAACGGACCCATGCCACTGCTGAAATCTAAAATCTCAGTTAGTAATGCCAGCATTTTGGCCCGGTAAATTGAATGGGAAGATTGTGTTTGGATAGTCGAGGGATACGACATTGGCGGGTGTTTATAATCAGGCATGAGTTCTTCATTATTAATGTTGCTAGGATGCTTGGTATCATAACTATTCGGCACAATTTGCGGAGGCAGACCCCTGCCTAATGAAAAAGTCATGTCCATGTAATGCACAATATGCCAGATTCGGCGTCTTTCCTCCATCTCAAATGGTGACAAAGTGAAGAACGTCGGGTCACGGTGCAAACCCATAGCCTGTGACATTCGAACAACCATGGTAACTGTGAGCGAAACCTGTTCAAGCCAGTTAAGTTTTGTTCGCATATCTGACTGAACAAACACCCAAAGGATCAGACATTTAAGATTGATGAGTGATGGTTTGTATGTAAGCCTACCATACACGCCACAGACCTCAGCGCTTTGAAGCCAAAGCTCCTTGGCTTTTTTGGAATTACCTTGGAAAATTGATGGTAAACCGGCTTCTAAATATGACTGCAAAGCCATGGTGATCATGAGAAATAACATACACACCCACACAAGCTCGCAGCTACTGGGGTTCTCCCAGAACCTTTTGTACTCAAGCTCAAAAGTGGGCTGGTGGACAAGTTGAAAACATGGATTCATAAATTGAAAAAACCGGGTGACTAGAAAATCACAAACGGCACGCGAAGGAATAGTCTTTAGCGCTTCAATTGGGGTTGTTGTGAATGTTTTCTTGGTAAGAACTGGTAGTGGAGTAAACTCTTCTTCGTTTTGATCAAATACCATGGCTTGTGAAATATTAATATTGTCCTCTTGAGACGAGATCTTGACGGATCGAAAGACCTCCTCGAGTTGCTGGATCTCTGATAGCATAGAAACCCAGTGAGTGTCACCGTGGTATGCAGCTTTGCCGCTACTCTCAACCTGAAGCATGCCCAAGCTATCTCGCGTTTTGTCAAGACTAGAACCCGTTGTTTTTGTTTCCATTGGTGTCTTGGCTTTCGAGGGGGACGCACCGTCTGATGAGTGGCCCGACTTTTCCTGAAGCATACTGAGAACTAGCATCTCCATCTTGTCGAGCTGCTGGCGAAGTTGAGTTGCTTGTTCCACATCTGAGAGCTTTTCGACGAAATCTGTAAACTTGAGTTTCTCTTCTGGTGGAGTGATGTGATTGAGCTGACGTTCAGTGCTTTTGGCTTTGTAGTCGCCGGTGTAGACGCATGAGCTGGAAAGATCACGCTTCACACAATTGGAGCAAGGTTGCTGGCGATCACACTTTAGTTTGCGTTTCCTACAAAAGGTACAGTTGACGGGGTTTCTTCGCCTTGTCCGTTTGGGCTTGACATCGGCAAGTGGTGGTGGTGGCGGGACCTCTGATTGCGCAAAGTCCTGCATGCTGGCAAATTCACATCTACTGGTTTTGGGGAAATAGTGAAAGGTCAGATTGAATAATTTTTGAACAGTTTTCTATTTCGAGATATCTGAATAACAAATTTAAAGCCCCTCAATTTCTTCTTATTTATTAATATATTTTTTTCAAGATTTTGTGGGCTTGTTGGTTTTGGTTGAAGAGAGAGAAGCAATGCTGTTTACAATTCCAATCTTACTCAGTTTTCGAGCCAAAATATTTTCGGCCTCCAACCTCCCAAAGTTTTAAACTTAATTAAACCGGGCCAGTTCGGATTTCCCACCAGGTCACTTAAGGGGTCCACAACTGTTTAGGAATAGAGCACGCAAACAATTATGCCTTCTAGATTTTTTTTCCTTGCATTTTTTTTTAAGATACAGCCGTATAAGAGAGCATCAGCTTGGTTTGCATCTCTATTTTTCTAATGTTATAAATAACGAAAATTTAACAAAGTATTGGCTAGAGTGATCCCTATCATGAAAATTGATTTTTGTGATTCATCATGACATGGAATGACTGAACACGCGCTATTATAATTTCTGGATGGAATAGTAAGTAACCGGGGTTATGACCAATAGCACTTTATGCAGATGAGCCCTGGGCTTTCAATACTAAAGGCTTTTGTTTGCAGCCCCAGATCCATTTTATTTATTTTTTTCTGACAAAGAAACCTTCAACCACTAGTACTATAGTTTTGTTATTGATCGACAACGGTTAATTGGAGACTATTGCTGTTCGACTCTTATCACTAGACGTATTCACGAATGGATCTAGATTCAGTGAGTCTCTTTTGCATAGACTCGTATACTCCCTCCTCGTCAAATCTAAAAGCTTGTAGAAAAAAAAAATCCAAGCAATTAAATTCTAGGTTCATTTTAAGAACTATACAAGTTGACGTACATTTGTTATCTTGTATTTTTTTCTGGGCCCTTAGGAAATAAGAGTTTGAAGTAGAATTTAAGTAAATTACACTAAGGTTTCTAAGTACCCCCCCCCCCTTTCTCCTTTGGCTTTATTTCCTACAAGTAAGTGCCGCGTGATATTAAAGTCAATTTCAATCTAATAGGTGATTTTTGGTTAGCCGGCCAATAATTTTAGCAATCTGAAACCAATTTCTTTTTTGTTATAAGTATATATACATAAAATTGTTTGAAAAAGTATTTTTTTTTCCCCCGAGATTTACCTTGATAGTTCTATTTCTGACTATATTATCGTTGATTGCAAAAGAAATAGCGGCAAAAGACGGTAGTAGGTTGCTATAGATTCATTAGTTAACTTCCCGCCTTGTTTATCCCCTTTAGACAACCACATGCGGTAGCAAAACGCTGAAGCTTGTAAACCTTAAGATCCATTAACAAATATGCACTCTGCTCTACTGTCATGATTCCTAGCTAACTCAAAGACCTGACTCAAACTTTTTTTTTTTAATTTCCCTGAAGTCTTTTAATTCGAAAAAAAAAACTCTGGCATAGTCAGATATTAACTTTTTATAATCTGTACGTTTCTGAGTGTGTAGGGAATCCGGCGTCATTAAAAGTCGAACCACTAAATTCCCTTTGAGCACACCGCTTAACCAGTCTTATCAAAATAAGTGCTCCAAAGTCAAATATCTTCTTTTCGTTAACGAATAAAAAATTTGTTTATTCTTCTAATATCTGAAAATTGTATTTAAAAAAAATAGCAAAAGAATAAGAAAAAAAAAGACATATAGTTCTAACGTATATTTCAAAGAGATTCACTACGTAACACTTTCAAAGCATGAAAAGCTTTTCGACATTCAATGGTACCAAATTCTCTATAGAAAGTTTCACGTTCCTCAGGTTTTTTTTCATATATCCTCTTATCATTTAGTTTAAAATGGAGCTTTTGGATATTAGGACGACAGCCTGATTCATTATCATTTCCACCGTTCACTAACACTTCGAGTAACATTCATATTCATTTTTAAAATAAGGAAATTAGCGAAAACTATTGGATTATATTAAGCTGTTGAAAAGTATCAATTAATAGTTGTTACTGAAAGTTTTTCTTTTTCCAAATTCAGGTTTTTGTTTCAGTTGTACGCTTTATTTATCAAAAAAAGAAAATGGATGATTCCAGAAAAGTTCCCAACCCGGTATTCACTTTTTTCTAGATATTTATTATTGGTAAAAAAAAAAAAAATTCTTTTAGGTAGAAGAGGATGAGCCCTATCTGTAACTTTTGCTGTGAGTCCGCCACAATAATTGGAATAAGTACTTGCGTAACGGCTAGAAATGACTGAGGTTAATCTGCTTGTGTGATGTGAATAGCTCCTTTTTTTTTTGTTACATTCCTAGTATTTTTAAGCTGGTTACTCAATAATTCAATATCATTACTGTTAATTGGTAGTTATCAAAAAACTTTAGGTTCTATTATCCAATCCTTCATCAGAATCTTCTTTTTTTTTTCAAATCAGTCAGTATTTATGTCTAAGGCTGGAATATAAATACATAATAAGTTTATTGTCTTTATAACTATTTGCAAATTATACACAGAAGACATTAATACAACAAAAATAACCCTCTTAGCGGGGAATGCACCATTCACTATATATTTCATTAACTTCGATGGCACCAAAATTTACACGGACTTAGTCCGCGTGTCAAGGGAAACTCGACATGATCGTCACTACAGTGCGTTATGTTGAGTGGAAGGGCAAGCCGATAAAAGCTTGGTAGGCTATGCTGTTAAGCTGGCCATCAATAAAACTCGAATACACTAGTGATACGTATGATGACTATACCAGCTTGAAAACCAAGCCATTTAATTTGAGAACACTTTCATTAGCAAAGCTGATCAAAGAAGTTGTTTCTAGAGGTACTTGGGGTTTTACCATTTGATACTGCGCACCAAATTCTCCACGGACTCAGCCCCATGGGTGCCCAAGGGAAATTTTTCAAGATAACCATTGCGGGTCATGTATCTCAATTGAAGCACAAAGCTGGTAAAAACCTTTGACCAAGTCTACCCTGTTAACCTAGCCATCAGTTGACTAAGTGCGACGAGTGTTATTCGAGACCCTTGGCTACCACTTCAGTCCCCCTTCTTACTACTAAAAAGAAAACCTAGACCATATGCTATTTGTTTAAGAAATATGTGACATAGACAACTATTGCTTGTCTCATTTATTATTCAAACTGATATCACATGGTTTAGTATCTCATAACAAAAATAACAGTCCAAATGCTCTCGTTTTTTTTTTTCTAACTTGAGCTTTTTCTAAAATAAAAATACATTACTAAAAAACACCTAAACTAAAAAAATTGTTGTTTGAATATTTAACAACATTTAAGTAAAGCAAAAAAAAATAAAAAAAAAATCAATTGTTGGTTCAAAAGGCAAGAAACCCAAAATAATTGCGTTACTGGAATTGTTTCTTTTTTTTTTTAACGTAATGAACGGCTGAAGCTTGCAGCCGTGCATTATTTTTTACAGCGTATATATATGGAAAGATCCCCCTCAGGCAATGAATAAATTGATCGCATTCATCAAAGAACTAAATATATCTATAAAACTGACAGTTGAAATATTGATTGTTGTTTTCATTCAAAAGGGCTTTTATGTTTGTTTATCACTATCTTTTTTTTTTAAAAAAAAAAAACAGAAATGCAGATATTTATCTCACTTTCCTGGGCGGCACAAAAAATTAGAAGTCGAATCATAATATCACTTTTTTTTTTTTTCATTTTCATTTTCATTTTCATTTACAGGAAACTTATTAATTTCATCTAGCTAATGCAACAATTCCTCTTCACAAGGCACCTTTAAGCGTCTGGTTATCTGACAACGAGACTCACGCTGCGTTTATTCCCCCCTGCCCGCTTTTTCTTAATGTTGAGGATGGCACTGTTTGTGAGGCCCCCGTTAGCAAGACCGTTTTCCTTCTCGGCTCGCTCACTATCCTCGGCAAAATCAAGGGTGCCAGGAATGCTAACCGCAGGGGCCATACCATCCTTGTCCTTTTCATCAAACTTGATGTTCATATTTTTGGAAAATAGTGAGACGTTCCGGCGCGGAGATGGCTTCTTAGGATCAGCAAAACCGTCATTCGGATCCAAAGTGTTGTCAGCACCAAAACTTTTAGGGCTGCTGCCAGTATTGAGAATAGAAAGCGTGGTGGTACCAATGATGGATTTGCTCTTGTCGAGCAAAGTCTGAGCAAGCCGGCGTTCAAACGTCTCAACGCGAGCCTCAAGCGACTGAAGACCTTCAATGCGTGCAGCAAGCGTGCCCTCAAGCGCAGTAATCCGGGCCTGGGCAGCGGTCTCTTGCTCGCGCAGCTCCGTAACCTTGGCTGTGGCTGCTGTCTTTTGCGCCTCATAACCTTGCAGATCACGATGAAAGTAGTCAAATAGCTTGAGCTCACTTTCAAGCTTTTGAAGGCTGAGAGTGTTCTCGCGCGCAGTGGACTCATATTTTAGCGCCTGTTCCTTGTTGGCAAATTCAAGTGATGTACGCGCCTCCTTTGCCTCGGCAAGCTCGCGGCTAAGAACCGCCTTGGAATCAGCGGCAGCCTGTTCCACCTCTTTGTGCTGAGACTTGAGCAGCTCAACTTTATCGGTAAAAGAGCTGTTGGCGTCAACCAACTTCTTTCTGAGGTCATTCACGGAATCTGTGGCAGTGTCAAGCTTAGTCTGGAGAGCGTCAAGCTTGGTCTTGTATTCAATAATTGAGGCGTCGCGTTCAGTAAGCTTGGATGTCAATTCTGAGAGTTTTTCCTCATGAGTAGAAATGGCATTTTTAAGTTGAAGTTTTACATCTTTTTTTTCAGCTGCAAAATCATTTTGTTGACTTTCAAGCTTGGTCTCGAGTTCTTTGCACTGGTTGGCAAGACTGACATCAAACTCTTTTTGCTTTGCTTCCAGTTTAGTTTCAATCTGAGTTTTCTCCGACTCAACTTTCTGCAGCTTCAGTTCCAGCTCACTAAGCTTCTTCTCAGTATTCAAAAGCTTAGTAGAGTTTTGTGATAAAATACTATCGAGTTTAGAAGAATGCAAATTGGTGATGCTTTCAAGTTTGATCGAACTTTCGTCAAGCTTGCATTGCAGCTGGTCTATCCGTTGCTCGTACCCGATTTTCTCATCTGCGTGGATTGAAACAAGGCTTTCTACTTTTTTTTCGTGGGTCTGCTGCCATTTAGATTGAGCTTCTGCGAGTTCGCTGACCTTAGAAAGTAATTCAGATTTTTCTTTGGAATGCTTTGAGTGCAGTTGTTCAAGCTTCTCCTCTTGAGTTTGCTGAAGTCGAGACTGGATCTCTGATAAGTCACTAATTTTGGCCAGCAACTCATCCTTCTCCTTCAAGCTTGTTGAATGAAGCAGTTCCAGCTTGTCCTGAAGCTTTTCTTTCTCTGCCACATAGCTAACTGTCAGAGCATCGAGCTTGTTTTGTTTAGTCTTTAGCTCATGGGAGTGAGTTAAGATCTCACTTTCCAAGCTTTGTTTTTCCTTGGAATGGGTCTCAGTTATAGCATCAAGCTTATCCTTGTACAAACCAATCTCCTTCGTGTGTGCGGAAATTTTATCTGTAAAAGTTTGAATCTCAGTGACATGTGTAGAAGCAAGAGTGTCGTATTTTTCTTGTTGTAGCTGGAGTTCCTTAGAGTGCGTTGCTAGTAAATTTTTGACCTTGTTGTCATAGGCTTCCTTTTCAGTAGAGTAGACTTTTTGTAAATTCTCAAACTTATCTTGATGTACCTCCAGGTCCTTGGCATGCGATAACTGTAATGCTGAAATCTTGTTCTCTGCCTCAGATAATTTTTTACTGAGAGTGTCATTCATGTTCTTGATTTCGGATTCATGATGGTCTTTCAGTTCTGACAGCTTCGTTTCGAGAGAAGCCAGGTTTAGATTATAAAATTCCTTTTGAGTGTCCAGTTCTGTTTCCTTCAAATTGAGCTTGTGTAAAACGTCTTTCTCGGCAAGCGCCAACTTTTTGTTGGCTTCTGTCAGGTCTTTGATCTGTGATTCGAGGGTCGAGTGTAAAGCAAAAGTTTCCTTTAGTCGCTGTTCAGTCTGCCTATGAGTTTCGGAAGCTTGACTCAGTTTAAGTTCGGCTTGCTTCTTGAACTCCGAGAGTGCTTCATCATGCTTTTGGCGTTCTGTTGACAATGTGACGAGTTTTGTTTCAGCTTGCTCCTTAGCTGCTATTGATTCCTGTAGACTCTTTTCTGCGATCTGCCACGCGTCAGTAGCTTTCCGCAGCTGCTCCTCCAGGCTTGTTGTCTTTTCAGTGAGTCGCGCTTGTGTCTGTTCCAAATCTGTTGCTAGTTGCGAGTTTTCTGCTTTTGTGTGCTCGGTATCAGCTGTCAAAGCCTCAATTTTGAGCTCGAGCGCGTGAATCTCGTCTTGTGATGTGGTTAGCTCGCGGACAGTAGACTCAAATGACTGAAATTTTGCCAGAAGAAGCTCCGTCTGCGTCTTAGTCAAGCTCGCAGTCTTATCAAGTAAAGGCTCGTAGCTGACAGCTGATAGCAGCTTTTTCTGTGAATCGTTGGACTGCCACAAAAGTTTGTCAATTGCATTGGAGATGAAGTCGTTGCTGCTATTACTGGCCTTATCAATCTGGGTGAGCAGGTGCTGAGACTGTGTTGCTAACCCGTCCAACTTTTTGTCAATCTGTGAAATATTACTTGCCTTCTTGAAGTCGCCCATCATGTACTCAAATCGGTCACCAAGCTGTTGTGTCCTCTCGTCCAGTAGGCCATTGGTCTCCCTCAACGCGCCTAGCAATTCCAAGTGACTCTCTGTTGTATTGCTATGATTCTCATCTGCTGCTTTTTTGCTGATAGCCAGTTCACTGACTAAACGTTCAATGTTTTCATTCTGACTGTGAATCTCGCGCGTAGTTTCTAGAATACTGACAAACCGGTCCTCATTGATTGACGAGTAGGGACGAATCTTGTTGGCGCTTCCAAGAAATCCTGGCGCCGTAGAAGAAGGCGCAGCGCGAAACGGACTACCAGAAACGGGGCCAGTTCCCGTTGGCATTAGATTGGGCAAATCGGGCACAATGGGGAGCGACGGGGGAGCGCGCGTCGGGTCGCTCGAATCCCACATGGGGATTGAATTAGATGGTGGGGAAGAGTCCTTTTTAGGGGAGCCTCTAATCATAGTGCAAGTTGTCTGGTGCTTTTGATCTTAGTTGTGGTTTCAGTAAAAGAGTTGGAGTTGAGAGATGGAAGTAATAAATAATGCAGGTATTGAGGTTAACAATACAGAGGAGAAAAGGAGAAGGAATCAAAATGAAGACTGGGGGAGGTTTCAAATAAAAAGCAATGATAATAATAAAACAAAAAAAAAAAAAAAAAAAAAAAAAAAAAAAAAAAAAAAAAAAAAAAAAAAAAAAAAAAAAAAAAAAAAAAAAAGATAGCAACAACAACAATATAAACAAGCAAAAACAAAAATTGAACAGGCAGGTACTTAGAAATGCTGCTTTTTTTTTTTTACAGTTGAAGCTCTTGCCAAAGTCACGCCTGCCGCCTATCGCAAGCGCCGGACACATCCAAAGTGCCTTCATCAAGAGGTAAACAAACGGGCTTTTTTTTTTTGTTTACATTTTGCCGTTTTTAGAAGACAAAAGAAAGTCTAAAGTGTAAGACGTAATATGTATCTTTCAGCGTACCTGACTAAGAACTGTGGTTTTTGCGTAAATTTTTGAAAAGTGCAAACTTTTGCTGTAGGGCGAGAAAGGGCCATGCGCCCTTTGCCAGGGTCAGTAGAGAAAAGACTATAGTCACTGGAAGAAGGTCAGCGTAATACTGGGTACTGATGCAGAGTACATATCAGCATACATCTTTTTGTACAAAACATCATCAACTTGTCACGGCACCCTGGGTTCCCAACCCAGGCAGCGTGACCAAACCTTCGGCTGAGTGCTTGAGGTGTAGGTCTCAAAACACAAAATGTTGACTGGTGATTGTGTAAGTAAATGCTAATAAAAGAAGTTGTGAAAGTTTCAGTGTAGTGCGACCTGGCGGAAGTGATTGCAGGAGGAACGAACGGAAAGGAGATAGCTTCTTGTCCTCCATTAGATCACACTTAGGTGAACCACGGCTAGGTAGCACTTGCAACAACACTGAAACAACAATGGGAAGAGATACAACTCCGGTAACCTGAGTTCTCTAATACTAGCATTCTACTCTTACAACACCTACTACTATTTCGCTGGACAAGGTACCGTCTGTTAGCAAGTGATTGCGATTGAGGCGCGAACAAACGGAACGCCGAAAAGGTAGAGCAACGCGAGTGTTTATATATAATCAGTTTATTGTTCTTATAGCTATTTAAAATTTATACACAGAAGACATTAATACAACAAAAATACCCTTTTAGCGAGGGATGCGCTATTCACTATCTATTTCATACATTCCGATGGCACCGAATTTTCCACGAATTTAGTCCGTGTGTCAAGGGAAACCCGACGTGATCGTCACAACAGTGCGTTAGAATGAGTGGGAGGGCACGTCAGTAAAACCTTGGCAGGCTATGCTGTTAAGCTGACCATCAATTGAGTAAGTGCGGTGACGAATTCAGAAACTTGACCACCGCTTCAATGCCCTTTTTGGTATCAAAAAGAACACTGATGTCAAGCTCCGGTGAAATTGTTCTCAGGTGCTTACGCCCCGATTCGCAGAGAGCGCAGTCCTTCAGCAAGTGCACAACCGTCTCAGGCTGGCCACATCTGCACTTTTGGCTTCTACTCAAGACTCCTACCTTTTGAAAATAGGATCCCATAGCGCCATGGCTAGTTCTCAATTGCACTACCTTACTTAGGGTGTGACGGTCCGCTTTCTCCATGATGTCACGAAGAGGACTGTAGTTGCCTGGGTCGCCGTAACGCGAGTGTTTGCATTGCCCTCTCTGTCGGTTAAGTATCTAAAGTAATCGATACAAGTAAGTACTCGTATTATTTAGCACCAGGTTAGGTCTTACCCTTTCAAGGGATGACGGGGTATCCCCGGCGCCTACTAACGGAGGAACCCTTCATGAGCGAGTACTAACAGATGACCAGTTTCTACTTTTCTACGAAGGCCGTAAGCAGAGCCTAAGCACTACAAGCAATCCAAGCAACCGCTCCTAGTATCCGATAAGGAATTCCGCTTTCTTATCTTAGTAAGCTTAACATCACGTTGACAAATTGTTTTATTGACTAACATGTAAATATCACCAGCGAGAAATAAGCTTAATTATCTCTGTCGGGCATTGTCCCTCAGAACCTGAGCCCAGTAATCACAGCACCGGACCCTCACGTGACGTAGTCGTAACACAACTTTAAAACCAATACTTAGGTAATTCTGCACTCAGCATTATGTCATTTATTTACGTAATTATTTTTCTAAATGTCATCATACCCTAGCCCTGCTGAAATTTTAAACTTAATCTCTTTTTTTCATGTTTTTTCCAACGCCCGTCAGAGTTCAGCAGTACCACGTAGAGTGTGTTGAAAACAAAAAAAAATTTTTTTTTTGCGAATTTTTTTTTTTTTCAGAGTGAAAATTTTTTTTTCTTTTCTCTTCCTTTCCTTTTTCCCTCTTTTCTTTTCCCCTTTTTGCTGTTACTGTTTGTACGTTTCCCTTGCACACACGCATTAAACACACACACACACATATTTAGATACAATGGGTTCCAAGTTCTTAAAGCCTGGCAAGGTTGGTATGTGATTCGATAGTTTTTTATTATTATTATTTTTTTTTTTGGGGTGATGGTGAGGATGAGAGAGTTGCGACAAGAGTATGAGAACGATCACTAGCAGCAACAGCAGCATGAACAAGAAAATTTTTTTCAAAAAGCAGGACATCTTTTTGTGACAGCAAAGACGATCAAAAGCAGAATCTGGTAATCAACAGGAGTGACAGTTAGACTTAGTCAAGGTTTTGGGCAACACGCGAACATGGATCAAGGACCTTCGACTTTTCGACTATCGTTTTTTTCTTTTTGCTAGGGTCTTTTTGTTCGCCATGACAAATTTCGTTGTTGTCGTTGTTAGGGTTGTTTAATATCTTCAACAACTACCACGAGCATATTTTCCCTTTGAAAAAGAAAAAAAAAATTCTCAGTTCCTGCTCTGCTACGCCGTTGTAATGCCACACGACTCATTTCCCGACCCGGTCTGTCAAGTTGTTGCTCTTTTATTTTCACCTGTGCTGCTTTGCTAGGATTGAAAAACAAAACAAAAACCTTCTTTTCTGGATCGTCGCTGTTCAACTATTTCTTCGAGCACTTTTTTCTTTCTTTTGTTTCTTTGCTCATAGCAATCAATTCTCCCGTTCTTGTCTATCTTATTATTTACGCCGACCCCCCTCCATCTTTTTTGTTGTTTCTCAACTCATTATATATACTAACTCATCCTTTTTAGCCATTATCACTCGCGGTAGATTTGCCGGTAAGAAGGTTGTCATCATCAAGCCCCACGAAGATGGTTCCAAGTCGCACCCCTTTGGCCACGCTCTGGTTGCTGGTATTGAGAGATACCCCTTGAAGGTCACCAAGGCCCACAACGCCAAGAAGGTTGCCAAGCGCACCAAGATTAAGCCCTTCATCAAGGTTGTCAACTACAACCACATCATGCCCACTCGTTACACTTTTGAGCTTGATACCCTCAAGACTGCCGTCAGCACCGAGACCTTCAAGGAGCCCTCGCAGCGTGAGGAGGCCAAGAAGACCATCAAGAAGGCTTTTGAGGAGAAGCACCAGGCTGGCAAGAACCAGTGGTTCTTCACCAAGCTCAACTTCTAAGTAATTAGAGTACTAAAATGTTATCTTGTGTGTTTTTTTTTCTCACTTGTATTTTTTTTTTCTATTTATTCCGTAGTTGTAATGCACTCGTTTTCTGTTCACACACTTTTCTTGGCAGCGGTCCTGCATCTGGTATACGCTGACTGTGGTGATCTTAGAGGATTTCTCTTTGAACACACAACCTGAAGTCAGTAGAGAATTCAACGCTACTGAATGTAAAGGTTGCACAAATAAGTCCTGACAGCTTGACTTTATCACTTATTGAAAATATATATATATTTGTTCGTTGGTTTTTTTTATTTTCTTTGTTTTTGTTTTATGCCATGTACCGTCTAGATATTGGCACAATAAAGTAGTATAGATTTTTTTTATCCATTATTATATCCCTTGTGTGATTGTTTTAATTTACGATGTACAGCTACCAACTATTGAACCAGCTAACTAATCTATTCTTACTAGCATGGACCCCAGGAGAGCCAAGGTAGAACAATATGTTTAGGTGTTTCAAACCACTTTCTCCAGTAAGGCATCTAAGGACCTTTCTTAGCCTGGCAAATTGTTTTTCATCAGTATCTATACTGTTTATTTTTATTTTTTTTTCTTTCTTTCAAGTTCT